>JAGFZM010000602.1:729517-747370 GCA_017657215.1 Limnothrissa miodon
TGATTAGATCTAGTAGGGGCTGGAAGATTAGGGTTTAGGGTTTAGGCTTTAGGGTGTAGGGTTGGATGGTAAATCTGTAAACAACTCACAGCATTGATGAGCTCTAGAAGGGGCTGAGCTGCCAGAGCTTCAATCTTGGTCTCATTCATGCAGGCCTGGTAGTACCACTGGGCCTTCATCTCAGCTTTACTCAGACCCTTCATGGTCGTATTCTCTGAGGACACGTAGGACAGGAAACGACTCAATACACCAACATCGAAGATGAACAGCAAACATGCAGATCTTAATGTAAACCAGCTGAAATAAGTGTGCTGTGCTGTGCGTGAGTGTGTGCATGTGCGTGTGTGTTTGAGTGTGTGCTTGTGTATACTTATGTTCACATGTTAGTGTGCTTCAGTTTGTTTGTAAACATTTTCCAAAAATGTGAGTGAACAGCGGCTGGTGATCTAAAACACTACTCGTCTTCATCATAATTCCTCCACCACACTAATGCAATTGCCCTTTCGGTAAGAGGAGAGATTACTTGCGGGTTTTGAGAAATCCCTAAATAAAAGGATTAACACTAAAAGCAGCTTTCGACTCGCTCACCCAGCAGGTGCTTCATGACGGCCATGTTGTGCTCCCATAGGTTGCTGAAGGGCCCCCAGCGGGACTTGCCCTCGGGCAGCGGGTTGTTTTTGATCCAGCCCCCGCAGGCATAGCTGTAGAAGTCCTGGCAGGGGTCCACTGAGCGGTCCATGGAGCTCAGGACAGCACTGGCCACAGTCACACAGGGCTCAGAGAAACACATGCCATGGTGGCCTGGCAATGGCACACAAAACAACTCTCAGACAGATGGTTTTGTGATGAGCTGATATATAAAGACATTTATGTTGATGAGGACAACTAACAGGACTTTACATCTGTTATGCACATATGCCTAATTAATACATGATTCAATAAAGCATAGCATAAAGAAGCAGGACTTGTGTGGATAACACTCAATGAAGGCAGTATATTTTCTTAACTTCCCCAAAGTGGGACAGCTCTATGGTGTTTCATAAATAACATGGCATGATTTTTTCTTTGTATGACTCCGTGTGAAAACTCCAAATACTCTGTGTATACGTGTGTGTGTGTGTGTGTGTGTGTGTGTGCGTATGCATGTGCGTGCATGCGTGCGTGTGTGTGTGTGTGTGTTTTGTGATTTGAGTGTTTTTGGATAGATTCATTTCCTTCAAGCCAATGCCAAAATTACAAAATATAACTTCTAAGAAAGGATGTGCAATTTCTAGAAATGTCCTGAAATCAACAGAAGAAACGGATAAGCCTGCAGAGAATATGAGAGAAAGAGTAGAAATATGCCTTCTCATCAAGCCAAGACCAACACATTCTCATGCACAGCAACCTCTCTCAAACTTTTTCCCTCCCTTGTCTTCTTGAAAACCTTTTACACTATTGTTGCTAGGCAACCACAAAACCAGTTCCATGAGTGATGGTGAAGAGAATTTGTGTATAAGGACCAAAGGGCTAAAAAAGAGGTGCCCAATACAAATGCAAGCACACCTGAACATCAATACTGAGGAACACTGTTCAGTATCTCTGCCCAAATTTGCAGTCATTTTGTCTTGGATGTCCCTGATGACACTTTTCCCTACAATGTTTATATTGCGATGGGATACAACACTCATGCTTTTGGAGACCGGAACTACTCATTTTTGCAACATATATATTATGTTGGTTAGTATATTATGTCAGTGGGTTAAATGACCTTTGCTTTTACAGACTGTATGTCTCAATCCACTTAATCCTACTTCTCATGGACTGGTTTCCTCATCACACCTGTCACACACCTGGGTTTCCTTCCACAGGTGGGATGCATTAGAATAAATCATCCACAGAGGAGCTCTGTAAGTTGACCTCTACATGCCACTGGGATTGCTAACAAAGAATATATGAGGCCATTGAGTTGACACAATTTTGCTGGTTTTGTTGCATTTTGGTCTGTCCATCCACATGGCAAGCAAGCAGGACAGCAGTCTACAGTTCTCACCTGATTGGATTGTGAGTCATGACGATAACAGGATCCAGAGAGAGAGAACTGCTTTAATGTTCAAGGGCAGCTAAACTTTCCAGAATGGGACATCAAGAAAGAATGCTATGTAGCAGATCTAGATGATGACACAGACCCCTCCTCCATTCAAGGTTGGTTGGTTCAGGTGGACAAAGATAGCCTCCTTCACTCCTCTCTCATATCGCACACCTAAAATTTGCACTGCAGCATCTTTGAAGGAGTCATCCTTCTCATCTAGATGTAGATGTACTGCTGAATCCTGCCCTAAAGAAGTCTAAGGAACTCTTATGTTGGACCATGCGTTAGTGAAGTCGTTGCTTATTTTCTACACTAAGCAACCATCTCAGTTCACTCCACACTGCATTGTGCTGCCTAAACCGTTTCATTTAGGGTGAGTCTTGAAGGCTACAGTTTGCAGCTTAGAAATGAAGAAGCATTTTGAATGAAAGGTGAAATCTCTTTAAACTCCAAAAAGAAGTCCAGTTGCATACAACGTAGATATTTTGACTACCATGAATCTTCACAGATCACATGAATCTTCACAGACAAAGAAGAGAAATATAATTTTAAAAACATTCTTTTGTCCTGAAAAAGTATTTTTGCATTATGGCCGAGAATGGCTTCAGTATGTGCTGGCTGCAACAGAGAAAGTGTCAACATGATATTTTATTTCCTTCTCCTTGGTGGAACAAGGCTGTTTTAACTGCACTTGCCAGTTTATTTGGCAAGCCACATGCACATAAATATACTCTGTCACACTTGCTCACACACACGCACACACCCATCTATTCAGGATGACAAACATGTATATATCCTCATGCACTTATAAATATGTGGGAACACATACACACACAAACACACACAAACACACACTCACACAGCTTAGAGGTTTATGGCTTGTTGCTCTTGGAAGCGGGTGGGGAAGATATTTTCATACTTTTTGAATTGTATTCATTTATATATTTTTCCTCTTATTCTATTACGTTTGGGCAAATGCACTGCTACGTGAGACAGAACAAAGGAAATCAAAGAGGTTGTGTTCTCGATCAAAACAGCCCTTTGTGACAGAAATGGACCAGTGTGGCGGGCTACGTCAGTGTTGTGTATAATTGGTGTGACATGGGCCTGTTTGCTTTTGTGGAGCGAAGTGGAGATTGCAAGGAAGTTGAGGAGGAATACACTACAATGGGCTTCATTGTCAGGCACTTTGAACAAAAAAAATCTCTCTCTTGGCAAAGATAGATCCTCACTCCTTAATCTGAAATGATAAAACTCAGTGAGACAGCCATTGGAGCAAAGGAGGGAGGCCCTGAGCTCAGATGAATTGAAGGAAAGGAGAGAGAAAGTAAACAGTCTGGACGAGCCGTGCTGTTTTCTTTTTCTTTTCTTTCTCCCTTTGTGACCCACTTGTTGTTTCAGAGAGAGCAGGGCTCGTCATGATTGAGCTGGCAGATGTGGGTGGCTGAATAGCAGGAAGTGGCATTTTGTTTCCTCTCCAAATATGGTTGTGATATTAGCTTTTGAGCCAGAGAAACAAAAAAGCTTGCAAACCTGCAAAAAAGCAGGTTAATGGCTCCAAACTCACCCCTGGACAGACTCATTAATCCCACCTGGCTAAAGCAAAGTATGTATGTGAACAACGCAAAGACTCTCCCCTCCAGCAAATATTTTCACTGCTTAGGTGTCCACTCCCTAACTCATTATGAAATGAATACCCCACCTCTGGCCACCCTGACCACCCATTTACACCTCTGTCCCTCAAAACAAAACCCTCACCACAATTGAGTTAAGGATGTGTTACGCATTCCAACACATTAGGGAGAGCCTCAGGGAGAGTCTCAGGGAGAGCCGTTTTGTATAACTATCTGTGCTTGCTAACCTTTACATTTTATGCCAAGACTAAAGGAAATTCAAGCCTTATACCCTAGTTAAGCCATTTAGTAAGGGATTTTTATCCAGAAAAACTCTGACTGTGCTATACTATGCTATGCTATGCTATGCTGAGCTGTGAGCAGGGATCTTAACAGCTACTCGCCCATGCCTGAGAAATTCACTTTTGATCCTGGGATGGATACTATCACAAGCATTATCAGCTGAATGTCTGGGGCCAGCCATCACTCACCCAAACATCCATGGAGATGTCCAGGCGGAACAATTCACTAATGCGTGATTGTTGTCCCTCAGCCAGTGGTGGAATATATCTGCTCTTATGTACTAACAAATATAAGAAACAGGTATTTTACTCCACCAAAAAGTGGTAGGAAGCCGATTAATCAGTTTACTCTATGCCACCTAAAGGACAGGCTAAAGCTAAAGGACAGGATGAGTAAAAATAATAAAAAATAAAGCAATGGCTAACAAATGATGGCAAAATGTATTATCTAATCAAGTTTCAGTATATTTCCAGCTGGCAGATGTTTGCAGAACATTATCTTTGCGTCAGGCACAGGAACATTATCTTTGCGTCAGGCACATTCACTATTCCAACATCTTCCACATCTTTTGTAAAGACACCAAACAGTCAGGCCACCTACCTGTCCGGTAGTGCATCCCTAGAGTTAGAAGGCATATGAAGAGGGCGAGCGATAAGGCACAGACCAGGACCAACAACCTCCTCTCGATGTGCGTCCTCTCCGTCCAGCACCTGGGGCCAGGGTGTCGACTCAGGGACACCTATGCAGCACACATTTGAATCTTTCATTTGGGTGGACCAATACTTAAAAAGCAAAATACCATACATACTACAATACATTACAATATATTTTACAGCACACACACACATTCACAAAAGCCTCTTTGTCAAAGCCCCTTTGCTGCCTGTTGTAATCACAAAACATGTGATTAATGTGTTAATACACATCCGTGAAAAGAAAAAGGAAAACATATGTTGGCAGCAACTCTTATTGCAAAACTTCAATTCTATTTTTTCCACAACTTTTCTTGTCTCTAAACTTAGGCCCTATAGAAAGTGCTCATTCTTATGTTTTCACCCAAATCCACAAAATGCCACAAAAACAAAACTTCTATTTCTTTTTACATTCCAAGGAGGTGCATTGCATTCCAGAGAAAAACAGGCTGTTAAGCCTAGATGACAGCACAGCCCATTACTGTGTACACCTTCAGTCTGCAATGAGATCTCATTTAGCGCAGAAACAAAACATTAAAAGTACACCATTAACATAGATATCAGATTAACATAAATATCAGATTTAAATCATTTGATAACTGTCTTCTGACAATTCAAATTGGTATAATGAACACATCTAAAACGTTCACTTTCAAAGTCAAGTCAACCAGCCCTAATTTCAGTAACAGAAGACAGATTTACCCCAGTTAGACGAAAATACTCCATTAACCTCAAAAGGGCAAAGGTCAAAGTAAATGTGGTCTTCTTTGCTCTCTATGGTGGCAGGGAGGAAAGAAAGATTCAAGCGTCGGGAGACAGAGTCAAGGATCGTTAAAGTAAATCCCACACTCTCTCCTTTCCTCTGAAGCTTTGGGGGTTTGTGCGCCAAACCCAAAGCGGTTTTTATCTCCCAGTTTCCCTGAGGGAGAAAAACCACTAGGAGATGCAAAGACAGAGAAGAGCCAAAGATCTTCCTGAATAACAAAAACACTCTGAATGCTTAACTCTCCTCCAAAGCCAGGGAAAATATTTTAGAAATGCTTTAAGAGTAATGAGGCTCAGGTTCTCAGAAGAGGAAATAAAACAAGCAAGTCAGAGAGAGTGAGAGAGAGAGAGAGAGAGAGAGAGAGAGAGCAAGGGAGAGAGAGAGAGGTTGGAGGGAATGAGAGAGAATGTAAATGAGAGCAAGCTAGAACAAGCATTAAACTGGAATGATGAGTTTCTAAAGGACACACAAGCAAACAGATGCAGAAAAGTAGAGTGAAGCAGAAGCAGAATAGATCACCCAGCCCAGGGACAGGAAGGAACTACACACATACACCACACACGCGCACACACACACACACAAACACATGCAAAGCAGAGTCCAGTGCTCTTATTTGGCATGCCATCTCTACAAGAGTGGGTGACATTTGACTATCTGAAACTGGCCAGTTTACTTTACCACAAATGAGCAGTTGAGCGCTCCAAATGAATCATTCCAAAGTGGCACTTAATGCTTAAAATGTGGAGGAGAACTTTTAAAACCAAAACCAGCCAAATAAATGCTTGGTCATTTTCTGAGGTTTTTCCACCGCAAACTGTTGCTCTACTAAACTCCTTAAGAGAATCTGCTTTTTTACTTCCACAGTCAATATTGGGCCATGACTTCAATAGAAAGATTTACAACATTCCAGTGGATACATCTGATAATGTAAAACCCTTCACCGAAATGTTCTGTTTTGTACTTTCTCCTAGAAGTCTTCCTTAACCTCATGCAGCCTCCTAAAGAAGCTTTATACAGTCGATCAACCATGTCAACAGAGCAGTCTCTGAGTAACTAAATGCTAGACATCTATTGACATTCATGACTTCACACAAGCAGTGTGACGTTGCCGGCAACCATGCAGAACAGCCAGTATTGACACAAGCAGAGGAATGTGTTTTGACTCGCGTGGGGGATGGCCCATCCTCCATGTCACTAAGGTTTCTCCTTTTGGGATAGTGAAGAAGAGAGAAAAAGAGGAGAGTTTCTGCTCACCTGCATGATGGCTGAAGGGTGGATGTCATCTGATGTGGAGTCCACCAGTTCCTCCTCGTCCAGGGTGGCCCGCTTGTAGGTGGACATCTGAAAGGTCAAGTGCAGAATAGACTCTCTTAGCGTCTCCATCCTCCCCCAGGACAGCCCCTGGTCTGTGTGTGTGTGTGTGTGTGTGTTGGTTGGGGAGCGTGTTTTTATCGCTCCAAAATCCTGGTAAAGTTGCTCCTCTGGGGGAACAGGACAACAGAGAGTGAGTCCATCTGTGTGCAGGTGGCGGTCTGTATGTCTCTGTTTATGTGTGTATGCACGCAGGCGTTCCTGGCCTCCCAAAAAGTCCTCCGAGTGTGATCAAGTGTTCCGACCAGTCCTCGGTTGTTGTGGAGGGGTGTGTTCTCCAGCCTGTCCTCTGCTCACCCTGGCCCAGACACCTTCTCCTCTGTTCACCCCCCAAGCCTGACAATAAAACAAGCCGCCCCCCACCCCGTTCTGCACATACACACAGTCTCTACTGCCTCCAACTTCCCCACCCCTACCCCTTTCTCTGTCTATACACTTCTGCGGATTGGGCACGGCAGCTATGGGGCTCCACTAGGAATCGCCTTTCCCGAGGAAACACCCCCTCAACACACACATTGCAGGGCTTCCCAGCTCAGAGCCCCCCCCCCCCCCGTAGAAAAGCCAAACAGTGGAGCCCCTAATTCCCTCTTTTCAGCGTCGCTTCGGTCGGAGCAGCCTGACCCAAAAACATCAGCAGAGAGCAGCAGCTCAGACGAGGAAGGAGCTCGGCACACGCATGCACACACACAAACACAGGAAGAACCAGGAGGACGACAAGATTGCTGTGCTTTACATGAGGGAGTGAGAATATGGGGCGTGTTTGTGCGAGTGCATGTGAAAGTGAAAGAGAGAGAGAGAGAGAGAGAGAGATAGAGAGAGAATGTGTGCATTCCAGTGTGGTTTGATTTAGATCTGGGAGGGAACTTTCAGGGTTAGGGCTTGCCCAGTCTGTTCTGCCCATAGGATATTCCAGGCTGAGGGGGAGGGTTTAGGACACTTATGGACACTCCCCATTTGCCCATTTGTGTTTCCCATGGTTGCCCAGGTTACGGTTACCTGATAGGTGTGTGACAGCCAATTGTTCTTTACCCAGTCTGAACATTCCCCAGAGTTGTCATAAATCTTTTTTTCATGGGACTGCTGTTGTTATAAATACTTTAAATAAGACACTGCCTTTAAGTTTTACACAGCCATGATTCACATAGAAACATTTAGTGTGCGTTATAATACTGGATTTTTAGTCAGTCCGTTTTTTTTAACAGGCATTATAAGTATTTCTGGAATTCTGTCAAGACTTGTAGCAGTAAATACAAACACACACACATACACACACACACTTTCCCACCAGACCACAACCTGAAAATTACTTTTTGTGATTAACATCGCCTAGATAGATATCTTTAAGCCTTCATAGTTCCTCATCCCGAGAAATGAAAATAGGCAGTATAGGTAAGAACTTAGTGTACCACCAGGCAAAAACATTTTGACTCATAATTAGCCATCTTAGGCTGCAACCATATTCCACTGCTGCTTTCTTGGACTCAGATTCTGGTAAACCAGTGTGAAAAAAGGTAACAATAATGTACAAAATTCATTTAAATTTTACAAAATAAATTTTTAAACGAAATCTAATTCTAAAGGAATGCTCTTTAAATTGTACACTATGTAGTGAGTGTGTGTGTGTTCAGGTCCTTTATGTGTTTTGTGTGTATGTTACTGTTTAGAGGTGGTTTGTATGTGTGTGCAATTTCTCAGTTCCTGATGTTTGGCTTATAATCCCTGTTTGGCCCATTCCTCTCTGGACCTGAAAAGCACTCACTGGCTGCACTCTCCGAGGACAGAGCCAGAACCAGAACCCCGAGTCTGAAGCCAGAGCCCAGGACCTCAGAACCCAGGAACGCCAGCCAGGCCCTGTTCCAAACCCTCATCTTCAGTACGCAGCAGCAACTTCCAGCACTGTTGACCTGCTGACCCCTCGTCTTCCTGCCTCCTCATTCCACCCCACTTGAACCCTCATACTTTTACCTCCTATCTTGTGTTATCAGACTCCTGCGAGGCCACTCGCAGAGATTTCTACTGACTGTGGAACTTCCCAAACTGTGTCGGATGCGTTGATGGGAAGCTTTGTCTGGTTAATAAGCATAGTTATCAGGTCATTACTTTCTATGGTCAACTGTCTTTGTCAGGTGAATGGGTAGTTATAAGGCCATTTATGTAAGTTCAAAAATGCCGGTCTTGTACAAACAACGTACTGGAAAGGCGGAGAACTGGAATTGATGTAAAGCGGACCAATCACAATCCATGACGTATGCGTCGGTCTGCGTACCGTGTCGGCGACACTTTGACGCGTAGTCAGGATTTTTTTCATGCGCACGAAAGGTGTATGCGTAGTGTCGGCGAAGGTCTGATTGGTGTCGGCGAAGGTCTGCGACGACGCAACGCAGAAGTATAAATCCAGCTTAAGGGGGCATCCAGATCTAGCCTATTACAACTGACATTCACCTATTACAGACATCCACTCCACTATAAATACTGACAACCAGGAATATTTAACAAATGTCTTTTGTATTCTTCCCATCTGTATGTACGTCCGAGAGTGTTTCAGAACCTATTGGTTGCCTTCATCCCCTTGGGATGAAAGGATGTATTTCTCCTGGTTTTCTATGACCTCCATTGAGCTCAGGGCTGTTCTGCTAGCTAGGTCTCATAGGGCCTGTTATCCCTTGAGGGTTTGGTATTTGCTGGCATTCACCCTGCACTGGCACACAGTTCCAGAGAGGCTTGCTCATTCCTGGACACTTTCCTGGCAGCAATCCCTTGGCAGATGTGCCTCTGGAGGCTCCATGGGAAGGTGCTGGTCTGAGCAGAGGCAGTCTGGCTTGTTGCTGCAAACATACCCTCTCATTAGACTCTGTGCCCTCCGTGGTAGAGGTGAGAGAGCAAGGACTGGAGAATGGGCGTGTGGGTGTTGTGGGAGGAATGCCAATGCTGCCAGGGGACTTACATCCGACATCTGCCAACTGGGTCATAAATCAAAAAATCAGAAAGGCCCTGTATCCTGTCTGTGTATCCTGTAAGTCTCTCTCTCTCTCTCTCTCTCTCTCTCTGTGTGTGTCTGTGTTCCTTTGTGTTTGTGTCTGTTTCTGCGTATGCATGCCTCCTTCCTTCAACAGCACTTTTCCAGTCCCTAAGGTAGGCCTTGCCCATTGGTCCTGTTCAGACAGGCAAAGGTGAGGATGGATATATCCTATGCATCATTATATGACCTGGCTTCATTGATGCCAGCAGCAGCACCAGCAGCAGTCAATATTCCAGGATTCTTGGAACAAGTTGGGGCCTCTGCCTGCCAGCGAGGCATTAAACCGCAACTATGCCCCAGTAAGTCGTCACTGATCCTGTAAACCAGTCAATAATTTGTGGTGAGACAAGGATGCAAGAGTTTGTTTGTGACTGTGTGTGTGTGTGTTTGTTTGTTGATGTGTTTAGTGCTTCTGAGAACAGGGACTAAAAGCAATCTTTATAGTGGTCTGTGGTCACAACTGAGTCACAAGAGTTACAGCTGTAGGGTAATGGCCTGATTCCATGGACAGTAGCCTCTTGTTTATTCGGAAATAGACTTGCTGATAACAAGGCTGTTGCCATGAATGTTTGGAGAGAGAACAGCAACTCTGTTAAAAGACCCCAATAATTTCTTTTGAGAGACATTAACTTGAACTGTATTATTATACTAAGAGAGTTGGGCAGCAATTAAACATGCTTGCAAAGTCAGCCCAAGACAAAACCTGACTCCTTCCATTCCCTGGCAAAACTTCTGGGAGCATTTTCAAATCAGAGTCAAAACAAAAGCATGTCTCCTCACCAGCTGCAAGGCACGCTTATCTCACTGTTGCTGTTTGCACCTTGCAGTTAGGGGGCAGTTAACTTTAGGCAAGTGTTAGTTAGCAAATCTTTCAGGGTTATAAAAGCTTCTAGTTAACGTTGGGACTCATATTTTAGATGCCATGAAAATATCTGGTGGTGGTCATGGTGGTGCTGGCTGTGTGTGTTTGTGTGTGTGTGTGTGTGTGTGTATGTATGTGTGTGTGTGTGTGTGTGTGTATGTGTGTGTGTGCCTAAAAGGCTTCGCACAAGTGCGTGTGTCTAGATGTTTCTATGTGGGCATTATTATGGAAAGGAGTGTTCTGTGTGGACCACATTAATGTCTTTCCACACTACTAGTAGAGTAATTCAGATGGCATTTCCTAATCAAAATAGGCTAATAAATGTATGCACTTCACTGTGCTTCACTGGACTTTGTGGGAACCACGTAGTCTCTACAATGTGACAAATAGGAAACAGCCCCACAAAAGCTACAGATATCAAGGGTCTGACAGGAACTACAAATCAGAAGGTCATGACCTGTGACGTCGCATAGCAGATCCAGCCATGCTTTTAGTAAGCAAGCAATAAAAAACTGATGAAATTCTTAGCACATGTCCAAGAACGCCAACACTTTCAAAATGTTTTTAATTCTCTTGAGATATGAGTGTTACATTTTCTGGACCTCTACTGACAATAGGAATCCAAAGATGTCATCATCTTCTGATAGCAATGAACTTCCTTCCTCTGTGACACTAACCTCACCGCAAGCAGAACCCAGGTGATCATTTTAAAGGAAGCGAGGGGAGTTGTGCCATTCAGAGCATATAGTACTGTTCATCTCAAATCTGCCTTGCCACTTCTCAATTTTCAGTCTAAAATTTGGTCATTTTTTTCAGAATGAAAAACGATCAATCAATTCGATGCGTGTTTGTGTTGTCTTCATAAAAACAAAAAACTTCAGTATTCACATTTACCATTCGCGCTTAGTAAAGAGAAAGCCTGTCACACACAAAAGCTATAACTACTCTTAAAGGGTCAGTCGTTTCTATGGAACTCATATAGTATTGATTTATAGGTAGGACGCAATGGATTATTTGCGCCCCTGTCCTCTCCATGGCTCCAAGCTTCTTCCTGATGGAGGTAATGAGTAACTGATGCGAGGCAAATAAATCAGCTGCCTATTACACTGGAGTAGCGTTAGTGGCTGATCAATGATTTGCGTGTAATACACGATACGCCACATTAAAAAAAACACAACAATAAAATCATTTAAGACTGTCAAGATATCCAAGACTTCGTGCGTAAACACTTTTACACACACTTTCACACAGGACACCGTTTCCAATAGGTGTTATAATGTGACACATTTTTATATCTTGAAAGCAGCGTCTCAAAAAGACTTGTAGCGGGGCCATAAGGTGTCAGAAGAACGATTAGGGCTACAAAGGTCACAGACTTCTGGCACAGCGTGACGTTTGAACCCCGTGGTCCACGGTTACCAACGTGTTGTTGATGTGTTCTTTGACCATAAGAACTCAGCAGACCTACAGTAAGTTTCAAGTGACTGTCACTCTAAGACAAATACGACAAAAGAGAAACGACTTACCATGTTTTCCGTTTTCTGTGAACAGTTTTGACTCTCGGCACTGAGAGCGGTGACCACTGTGCGGTCTGATTTAGAAATAACAGTGCTTGGCCTCGGGACGCTGTGGGAAGTGCTATAACTGTTCGATTGCTGAAAAGATTATTATAGTAACTACTGTACACCAATAGCATATCCAGGGGGTGGTACTTTTGAAATTGTAACCAATTGACTCAGAACTGGGCGGGAACACTAAGAATGACTTTAACCATTAAAGTACTGAAACTTCTATGCACTCAATTGGTACTCTAGTGATTTGAGGATTGACAGCGTGATGTACAATAGAAATATCCTGAGTTTTTACATCCGTTTGCCTGCGTTACAGAAGTTCCGATTATGTAAAACAAACAACAACCCAAACTTCCTACCTAACTTAAAAAAAAACGTAACGCTTCAAACAGCTCCACAGTAGGATCAGCTTGTAAAAATACGCAACTGGCCAACTAAACAAATCCTAATTTGAGTGCGTGTATTTTCCAGATGTGTGGATCCAGTCACATATACAGTAGTCTTCATAATAATGGGGTAGGCTAGTGCTTGTAATTTCTGAACCTCGTCTGCACTAAACATATGGGTTTAGGTCGCATTCCTGCTCCACAAAGAACCATTCTGGTAATTTTGAGGTGTAGACTAGCCTACTTTAGAGAGTAGCCCTTTCAGCCAGGCTTTCTTTAAGAGCAACACGTAGCCTAAAAGCTAAACACAGGTAAAGCCTCTGGATTGTAATGGTAGCAGTAATAGGCTTAACAGGATTACTACTTTGTGATTTTTTTCCCCCCAATTTGGTTTCAAATGCCATTTTACTTGCCCTGCCACAGCTTGGTGAAAAACATTTTTCTATTTCTCTACATTGGTTCACTGCTTATGCCCTAAACAAAAATAGCCTAATAATAGAAAAGTCACTGTGCTTTCATTTAGGCCTGTTGTTTCCCTATCCTATCCAATGTTAAATAAGACTTTCGAGGATAAGCCCATCCTCGAGCAAGAGTCAAGAGTCAACCCTGTCTAGGTGTCAAATAATGTGGTCTCTGGTGACACCGTGTGGATAGTAACCTAATCAAAAAACCTAGTATGAATTCGCTAAAGGTAATGAGAGCTCTGAGATTTAAGATGGGACATACCGAGCTATTGAGCCATTCCTAAATCTGCTATATCATTAAAATAAGTAGCAGATTGTTATAGCACCAAAAACAATCCCTTGGGAACCAGGGACATCGTAAATCAAGTACAGTCCCAGGTCTCCATAACAGCAGTCTTGAAAATGTGATTTCGTGCATAATTACGGAGGCATTTGCTCCGTTCACCCACTGGCGTTGTTGGAAAGTTATCCACTCAATCCACCCGCAAGGAGGAGCTCGCGGTTCAAACAACGATTTACTTAATTCTGGTGGATCCTCGCCATTGTGAGCCCCCTGACCGCTATGTTCACTCAATGGGGTAATGCAAGGACTGTCCAAGCGCTATAAAAGCACTGGCAAGAGACACGCGAGGAACGCAGAGTGTGTGGTTTATCCCTTTCTCACTTCTGAAGAGACTGCTTGCAGGAGAGTAAAAGCGCACGGGTGAGTAATTCGTTATGCTGATATGTAACTCTTTAGATTTCTGTACGATTTTGAAATGAAATATAATAGGCTATAGAAAGTTGGTTGGACGTGCTATCTGTTGGTTACTAAAAGATCACGGATTAATTGTGACACTGGCAAGATGTAATGAAGTGTCGCTGAGTTCTCATTTCACGTGTTTCTTAAAATCAGTCTCAAAGGAGACAAGAGCGGTCTACAGAGAGGAAAGTATTTCATTTCAACCCGCTAATTGATACTTACAGGATCAATGGAAATGAAAACATATGTTTGATGAGGCCGCATGAAACGAGAATGGGTCGCTTCACTGGTTCTGTTGGGTCACCGCAAAAGTGCGTCGCCGTGTTGACGGTGGTTTTGGCGTGGTAGTGATTTTGGCTGAATGTTTTTCCAAGATAAAAGAACACCAGTTTGGTTGACTGTTAGGACAAAGACGGCCAGTTTCAAAGTTGTCAGTAGACATTTTAAAGGTCTTCTAGGTAAACTACTTCACATTAGATAGTAACATAGGATATTGTTTTTCTGCTGCTTAAAGAAATAGCCTGGGAATTTTGTTAAAACATTTAGTTGTGACGTTTTTTTTGTTGTTGCTGGCATTGGGCAGGGAGTCAATGGCCATTTCAAAAGGGCATTGTTGTTGTCTTAGCGGTAAACCTATTTAGAGTAGCCACCTGTCTTCTAGACACTTCCGACCTCACTTCTCCAGGCATTAAATGGTGCGTGCGACTGTTGCGCGGAATGCTCGTTCTTTGAACACTTCACACATACATAAATGACATGTAGTCTCTCTCTTCCCTGTTCCCCTGTCATTGACGTGAAGTAAGTAGTCAAAAATAGAATGGTTAAAAACACTAAAACAAAATCATCAGCAAACTGTCATAAATTAAAAATTGGGCCCAATAACCTACTAATGCCTTAGACGAAGGCTATGCCAACAGTATCGAATTTCAAACAATGAATTTGCATTTAAAAACAACTAGCCTAGTTAATAGACTGAACCAAAGTGCCAAGCAGAGGTTGATCTCCATTGAAAGTCCATTTGCTCCTGCTGTGCTGTGGAGGATGGGCGGGAGTTTGGCAGAGTTGCACTGTGGAATGATAGGTTGGTCCTATCCTAGGTTAGGTCTACTGGTCGAGAGAACTTGTTGAGCCAAGGAGTCAGGAAAGGCTGCATTTTGGGTGCTGTGTATAGGATGTATAGGACCCAAAACATAATTCGGTCTTAGTTTAATTATGAGATTTTGAAGTCATATTAATTAGGTTTATCAACTTTTCCCATATTATGCCTATCTCTGAAATATGGCAATGGTCCAACTGTGTGATTCCAGTAACTATACAGACACTGATGATGATACAGTCACTCAGGAGAAGGCCCATCTTTTGTAAAGGCTTGAATACACAAACACACTATTTGCTGTGCCAGGGCATTGGCACGTAGGGCAGGGTTGCCTCATCAAGCTCTCTGCTGGAAGAAACACTCTCACAAAGTTTTCTTTGCAAAAAGACCCCTGCAGTACGGATGATACAGCTGGTGCTAAATGGCCATGTATAAACGGCTCCTATGTTTCTAAGTTTTTGTAGAGAAACAATAAACCTTTTCATGACTGGCATCGTTGATCTCCTTTATCTTGTTTTCTTAAAGGGCTTTCTGCATCCTCTTCACTGGCAGCCCTCTTGCATGTCATGTATCCACAACCTAATTCTAAAAAAATGAGGACATTTATAGGCTACCCTGCATTAAAAAAAATAAGTGCTATAATTCTCAATCAAACAAGCAACTTGTTTATTTGTCAAAAGTGCAAGGACGACATATCATTTGTTGACCAAAATGTTGTGAAGGGACACTCTTTCTTGAAATAATGTCTGGTTGGCAGCTTGTGCTTCTTGTATGACATTCAGCATTAATTTGGACTCTACTACTGGGCACTACCCGGCACTACTGTACCTGTGTTATAGATGCTGCCTTTTAAACTGACTACTAGACAAATAGGAGAATGTGCATCCTTTGTAAATCTTCTATATGTTTTACATGGTAGATCACTCATGTAATTGTGTTATTTTTCAAATTATTTGACGTTTTCAGCTTTCTATTGGTCCTGTCCCAGCTTTTGAGATATGTTGCACTGGGTTTGTAATATCAAACCACAGAACACTTGTTTAGTACCTTTAGAAGACTGATTGGCAGAGCAATGAAGCTTTTTACGACACTTCAGTGTGCAAGATTACTCCATAAATCATGCGTAGCTGTTCAGTGTCTGTGGTGACTTAGACTGCTGCAGACTTTGTAAATATATGTCTCTGGGCTGTTGCTACCAATGTGTTTACACCTCCTAACACGCAATTCCCTGAACTCTGTCCAAAAACACTCTCGTGAGGTTATGTCTTTCTTATTAGGTCGTGGAGTGACAAAAAAGTCTTTTTACTAGATTTATGAAAGCATAATCAGATTCGGATAGATAATACTGGAGACAATAAATGGACAAAGTGGATAAAGTGTAACTTTAGTTAGGCTGTCTTCATTTTCTAATCGCCTTAAATAATATGTATTTTCTACATCTAACATTCAACAGCGAAACTATTAGTCATTGGCCTACATGTTAAAATAAAGATTGGATAACAGGTGATTTGCTAATGAACAAATGATTTGCTAATGAAAACTTGTTAAGATGATGATAACCTAATGCCAGTGCTGCCATGCAGGCTGTGTAGATTCAAAGACGCTCAGCGATCTGGCTGAATTTAATTTAGTTCAACTTGGGCTCATTGAATTTAGCCTACTTACTTCTACCCTACTATAACAAAAACACATTTCTTTCTCAACTGTTTGACTCGCTACAATCTTAAAAGCTAATAGATTTCCCTTCTGTCCCTTTCTGTCCTAATGTTAATTTGCAAGTGTGCTTACTTGTGAGCATGCATGAAGGGGGGCTGGGTTGATTTCCAAATAATATTGAAATATTTCTCAATTATAAAATAGAATTTTTTTTTTTACCAGAAAAGGACATCCCTAGCCTTAAATGTTAGCTATTTAAATCATCCGTCCAACTGCAGTGCATTCAAGAGCACAATGGCACATAAGGAGGAAAACCGTAAGACCAGAGATGCCCTGAGGACAGTATTAGCCATGGGTAGCAAAGCCCTTGGAATTTCCTTTGTTAGCAGTGAAGGGCTGAGGCAGCATTTTGACCGGCGCTGTGTACAGATGGGGAGCGTAAATATTTTTGTTGTCCAGAATTTCTTGGCTGGATTTATTCACCTGCTATAGATTTTTGCTTTCTTTTTTTTTTGCCTTAGGCCATTTTATGTCTCTCCTCAGTTTAATTCATTGATTCATGTCAAATCTGTGCATGGCCATCCATCTGTCCTGAACATAAGCCATGGCTTTAGCTTCTATATATTTGCTTGATATATCAACATTGAATGCATTCTATTTTAACATAATATCCAGTTTATTTTGTCACATGGCTCCTTTTAATTACCATGTCTATTTTTGTGCTGATTTCAGTTTATCTGTTTAAAGTTAGTGTTTATTGTCATTACGGAATACTTCGAAGAATTCTTGTCATCAGCAAAAGTGATGCTCAACAGAGGATGCTTGTGAGAACAGGATGCTCTCTTCCTGGTGTCAACCTTGCAAATAAACAGGATCCTCCAGTCTGTACACAGACTCCCTTGTCAGACACTGTTCAGAGGAGGGCTCAAGGCAGGCTCCCACTGCTCAGATTAGGGCGGACAGGATCCGCATCCGTCGGCAACACAGCTTGTTTATCCACAGCAGTGCAGTGTATCTGAGGTCAGCGTGACACAATCTGTTCGTGGCACGCACACACACACACACACACACACACTCATACACACGCACGCACACACTGCAAGCCCTAAGATGTTGTAGCTTTGATGAGATGGCCACGGACACCATTAATCCCCCGTCTTCCAATCGGCGGTGGTCTCACAGGGGGCAAGCTCACCTCCATTCTGCTCTGCATGTCCTGGCTCTGGCTCTGGCACTCCGAG
>JAGFZM010000602.1:747380-763756 GCA_017657215.1 Limnothrissa miodon
CCTCCATTCTGCTCTGCATGTCCTGGCTCTGGCTCTGGCACTCCGAGGACTCCGTGTTGAGGGTGGGGGTGAAGGGGTGTAGTGCCTCCAGGAGCTTATTTTCATCCACCCGTAATTTGGCCCCCACGTTATCAGCAGGATAGCACCTGTTTGGAAGAAGTGCCTCATTGGACACACCTCTCTGGTGTGACTCCAACCTCCCTGGTTGGTTAAGCACCCAGTCACACAGATGGCTGTTCGAAAGGACCGCACTGTCTTGACAACTAAACTCTTGCTTTGCTAAAGATTCTGCTGGTCACATCTTAGTTTTTTAATTTAAACTGACACGTGGTAGTCCTAAGTGCCTGGTACTTTTTGGGCTGGGGCTTTGGGCTTTGGGCTTTTTGGTATGTCAGAAGAGACGGGTTCAGTGGTACTAACCACCCTCGCTTCGGGCTTATTGCTCCTCGTTGTGTTGGTGCTGCTCTGCTTCTTCACCTGCAGGCTGGCATCCAGCGTCCTGCCCATTGGAACGCCACTACGCTTCTGAACATGGCATTGGCTTGGTAAAATCTGTGTTTGGGGTTAATTTTATATTATATACCTATAATAAATGTCTCATTACCATTGCAATATATAACAACCATAAACTGTAAATAGGAGGATGTATAGTGTAGATCAGGTAAGAAGTGTTTTGCACATAAAATCTGCGGCGTGTACATGCAGCCCTTTGAGAGTCACATTTTCTTTCTGTTATGTTCTCTGAAGCTTATGCAGTACAATTGAAACCAGGTTATATGAGGTTGCAATGAGTGGGAACAAGCACTGGTTTAGAATTTGCTTTATGTTATGTCTGAAAATAGAGAAGGAGGGGAATGTTTTTAACAAGATTAGAAAAATGTCACACATTTCTGGCATAAATATATATTGTTTCTCCTCACTTCTTCCCCATCCACATTTTAAACAACTCAAATAGGATTATTTATAACTGTGCTCTATAATCTGTTTTATGATCTTTCATGAGGTTGCCCTAGTTGTGATGAGTTGTGAATAAAATAGCTGTAGACACTGCAGAGGGATTCAAAAGTTTGAAGGACCTTTTTCCCTACTGGGTGGAGGTGTCCACTTAATCGGCTTTGTCAAGCCTGTTAAAGCTCTCCGCGTTGTGGCTCTCAATCCCATTAAAGTGACCTTGGAGGAGGTGAGTGCAGCTTAGCACATGGTTCCCCACACCCCTCCCCCAATAGGGGGACCGCAAGAACCCCACTCTCCGAAGACAGCCCACAACAGATACATTGTTACCACAGAACCCACTCCTTTCACTCAGTATGGGGGGTCGACCGAGTCACTCTTTCCTTTTACTGTAGACCAGGAAAGCATCCGATGTGTAAGACATGCAAACAGTTTGGGTATAAGCCATAATAGACATCTTACTGCACACACACAGCTTCTTAGACACTCACTATATACTAATTATGAATGAGTATACTTTATGTTGATGTCATTGGTAAAAACTACACTTTAATACTTGAAATATGCAACGTGATCTTTCATTGGTAAAAACTAAAAAATGTGCAGATTTACAGAAATTTATTTAAATTATTTTGATCAACTATGTTATTAGTTCAAATGTAATTGGTTTGTTTTGGCCTAATTTGTCTTTACTTAAAAATTTAAATTGCAATTTGTGATAGTGATTACTTGGGAAATTATTATAAAATCAACTATTTGCATCTGAAATCTTCCCACCAGACTGACAGACTCCGGTTACCTTGCCTTGCAAAGGACAAGCTTGTGCCTTGCCTTTCCCTTCTGCCTAGTGGAATGTGACAGTTGCCTCGGGAGACAATGGCACGTCGGAATGTTTGCACT
This sequence comes from Limnothrissa miodon, assembly GCA_017657215.1. NCBI lineage: Eukaryota > Metazoa > Chordata > Actinopteri > Clupeiformes > Clupeidae > Limnothrissa > Limnothrissa miodon. The sequence continues at coordinate 749,232 of JAGFZM010000602.1, forward strand.
ATGCTGGTGAGGACCCTGCTCCTCTGCTCCCTGGGTGTCCTTGGCAAGCCAGAGTTTCCTGGTAAGTCATGTCTGAATCAAAGGATGCCATTCCAAATGCAACATCCTCCATCATGAGTCCTTTGTGAGGACTTCACAGTAAGGGTCATGGTGTTAATGTTGCATGTGCTGTCTCCTATGATTAGGTTTGTGTGCTGCTCTTCCACTTTGATTGACTTAATTGTTAGCATAGACACCACATGCTGTCAATTCATCTGGGACTCTATCCAGAGGAGCCACCATTAATTACAATGTCTATTTTCAGATTAATATCTGTTTGTCCATCTATGCTATTGACACAAGATAGGGATAGGACCTAGGGCCTATTTCCTGTGGTCAGGGACAAAGAGGCTTAACAGAGATTTATTCTATTGGCACAACAATTTTCTAACCCCCTTGTTAACAGAAATGATACATATTGGTTACATGACATAGGTCTGTAACATGTCATATTATCACATGATAATACTATGTGTTATTTAAGTGTTATAACACAAGGATCGGTTGAAGCATTACCTGTTTTGTTCATCACTATCATAGAAAATCTAATTGCAAGTATATTGTGTATATATAATCAGGCTGATATGTATATATACAGCTTTGGTTGGCCACGATTCTATAAGATCTTATAGATTCCTTGAGCCTGATTGGAAAGTGCAGTGATTATTTGACTGTTCTGATGAGAAGATTTTATTGTCTTATGGGGAGGCAACAACATGCCTTGGATGAATATTAACAGGCATTTGAGGTGGGGGGTGGTGGTTGTGATGGGTAGTTAAGAGGCTTAGGCAGTCACATGCATCACAGGATAAGAAACAAGGTCTTCCTATCTTTATTTTCATGGTCTCCCCCATCAAGTATGCTTGGGGATATGTCCTAAATATGATTGTGTGTGGGCACATGCACATGGTGTGTGTGTGTGTGTGTGTGTGTGTGTGTGTGTGCCATGTGTATGTGCGCCTGTGTGTTTGCGCAACCCGTACAACAGATGAAGAGAAGAATCCGGCATTCTGGAACACGTGGGCCCAGCGCACGCTGAAGGAAGCCCTGCAGCTCCAGGAGCTCAACAAGAACGTGGCCAAGAACCTCATCCTCTTCCTCGGGGACGGTACGCAAATCAGCCTGTCCAAACAGCCGTGCTTCCTGAATGGAGCATAGTAAACAAGCACACTGCCGCTGCCGCTGTGCCACAGCGTACACTCGCCCTGCTCACTCATTTCTATGTATATTATCTCCATGGAGAATTCCTCATTAGCTTCTGTGGCTAAGCTTTGAAAGTGTAGGACGTATCCGTGAAAAAGACATGTAAAAATCAGTTCACAAAGTCTCAACAGTACCGCTTCCAGACTAGTCGGTGCCAGCCAGACTGTTGAGCAGTATCAGGTGACATTGAGACTTGGTTGTGATTGAATGAATCGGTTATCACCGCAAACTCTCCGGCCGTCAAAAGTATGGGTTACAGATAAAGCTTGTGTTTGCAAACTCACACAAGAGATATCCTACTGCAGTTAGCGGAGGTGAGAGCTTAAGGATCAAAGTCATGTGTCAGCCTGTCATGCATTTTTCAGTATTTGCTGTTGCCTTTTCCGCATGACTTAATTTGACAGGCTTGTCAGTTGAGCAGAGGCTAACCAGGTGGTGTTTTGCTTACCACAAAAGAAGCTTCTCTGAGAGCCTAAATGTGTCTTGCATTGATAGCCAGACACTTTTTACACTATCTTTAAATTGGAGACAGGAAGCCATTTTAAAAGTAATTTCTTTTTCATCAGAACACACCAAGGTCAAAAGATATTTTTCCTATGCATTGGTTTGTTAATGATTTAATTTTAAATTCATGATGGAAATAGACAGTTGTTGGAATAGCCCTGCGATTGCAGTGACTCCTTTGATAATGTCCAGATCATTCTATGTGTGAAATAGGGGAATGAGGGAAATAACTGAAGTTTTGAGTCTATGTTACGCATTCCCCCATGCTCACTCTCAATTTATTTCCACACAGTTATTACATAACAGAGAATAAGTGTTGGTCTGTGTGTGTGTGTGTGTGTGTGCGCGCGCGTGCATCCCACAGGAATGGGCATACCTACTGTGACGGCAGCACGTATTCTCAAAGGCCAGATGAACGGTTACAGTGGAGAGGAGTACCAGATGGAGATGGACAAATTCCCCTACGTGGCGCTGTCCAAGGTCCGGGCCGCTCTGGCTTTGGCAATCCTGCCATGCCAGTCTTTTTGTGCCCATAATCCTGCCATCAAGTGAATAAATAGCTCACTGACGTTGGAGACTTTACATTGAAACTGGGATGAATGAGCAGCTTGTGTGTTTGCCCTTTATTGAGTGTGTGGAAAGAACTGGGAGACTGTGTTTAATAAATGTGAACCTGTTTTTATGTAGTGATGGACATAGTAAATGTTTTACATATACACAAGTAAAACACACACACACACACACACACACACACACTCACACACATACACACAAACACACACACAAACACACACACACACATTCCTCTTGGGCTCCGCACATTCCGTGCATGCCCTGTTGTCGTGAGGGCACTAATCCATCTGGCCGCTTTGGGTTCAGTAAAGCACACACATACACACACACACACATAGATACAAACACACACACAAACACATAGATACAAACACACACACATACACATAGATACACGTACGTGTGTATGTGTGTAGGTGTTAACATCCTAACCCCTGACCTTTACAAAAGAATTAGACACAAAACTAACCACTAACCCTTAAATACCACATAAGTGCCTGTTGTAACCCTTCATCTCTTTGTAGACATACAACACTGATGCCCAGGTGCCAGACAGTGCCGGCACTGCCACAGCTTACCTCTGTGGGGTCAAGGCCAACGAAGGGACCGTGGGGCTGAGTGCAGCAGCCATGAAGTCACAGTGCAACACTACCAAAGGCAACGAGGTCACCTCCATCCTCAAGTGGTCCAAGGAGGCAGGTAATTGGGCTGCATGTTGTTCAGATGTCACTGAACAGTTATGTAATTAATTCAGTCGACTAATCATTTCTGTTTTCTGTTGGTTTCCCTATGTTGCCAAAATGATTTCAAATGACTTACAAAAGTGTTAAAATTAAATTTAAATTCTATCTTGAGTCTATATAATCGGCTACAACTTTGCTATCAAAATTAAATGGCAAAACTAAATTCACCATTTTTTAATACTGCAACAGCAACTATTACTTACTTTCCAAGGCACTCAAAGCGTTAATTTACTCATGAGGTAATGCATGGTAGCCATGTTGCTCCAGAATCTTCACCATACTCCAGATTGAGCTAGGAATGAATGTATGAGCCAGGTAGGCATAGTTTTGCCTTAAGAGTAATACAAATGGTCACTTATTGACACTAATCTAAAGAGATCTGTATGGAACGATACTCTAGCATCAGTGGAAATAGCTGAAGTAATCCTTTTTCTAAACAGGCAAGCAAATTATCATGAAGAACAAGTTTGTATTTTAAAAATCAAAGCTGTGGCCAAGGGGCTTAGAAACACCTCATATAGATGAGTTATTAGTGCAAACAAGTCTATCCATAAGACGTTGATCATTTGTTTAGGAAGGAGAGATTATTCCAGTGTTTCAAAATGCCTTATAAATAGGTAAGAGATTAGCAGAATCAGACCTTAGACTCAGAAATGTATTTGGAATCCCACTCTCATTAACCTGCCTGAAAGAAGCATATATAGTGTTCGCTATGTGTGTGTGCATTCCCACTAAATTAACTCCTCAGAAGCAGCTACCCACTCAGTGCATGTAGAATGAGTTATTGGATGAGTCAGAATGAAAAACATGTCTGGAAAGAGCGATAGAAGGCTTTCTACAGACAAAATGGTGAGGACTAGACTGTAGGTGTAAAACCAAGCGTCTTCACTGAATTTGCCGCATCCAACCTTTCACAGGACTCACTTTAAGAGTTGGCAAGAGAGCAATATGTATTCAAATCTGTTTCAGATCTGACCGGCATAGGAAAGAGACTCACGATAGCATTTTTATGTAAGTGATGTTTGCCCACACAGCTTGAGTTGCTATGACAGTGTCACAAATGCCTTTTTGCAAGCACATCTCTGGAAAAGGATGCTGCTGGCTCAGAGTTTAATTATGAAAGGACTGTTGCTGGATCAGAGGAAAGGTGAAACCACAGCAAGGATGTAAAAATACATTTGGACATTTGTGCGATTAGTTACCAGTCTCAGTTATTGAATGAATGATTGAAATGTGTGATTCACCGTCCATATAAACAAGACTAATCTGCCTTCTAGGAAAGTCTGTGGGAATTGTCACCACAACACGCATCAATCACGCCACACCCAGCGCTGCCTATGCCCACTGTGTGGACCGAGACTGGTTCTCCGATGGTGAGATGCCCCAGGAGGCAGTGGATGCTGGCTGCAAAGACATTGCCAGACAACTCTTTGAGAATATTCAAGAAATCGACGTGAGTCTCCTTCTCTCTTATCCTGCATCGTTTAGACTGCTGGCATATAGCAGCATATAAGAGCATACAGGGTGACTCAGGTATGAGCTGAAAAAAAAATGTTATTAACCAGTGGATTTGTTCATTCCGACGAATGAAAAATCTTTGGCCTCTGTCTAATAGAATTGATACTGTGTGGACAGGTACAAATGGGCATGCCACCACTGTTCAGCTGTGGCAGCCAAACTTTCAACTCTCCAGTTTTCCCATGCTGGTTTTGTTCCTTACTTTGGAAAATTCAATGCTGTTTTTCTTCCATAATTTTTATGTTTTCATGAAATAGACCAGAATGGAACGATTGGGAACAGAAAAAAACATAGATCTGATCGAAAACTGAACCAAACACTTAAAATTCATATTCAGAATGGTGGCTCTGGTGTCAGTTGAGCGATCTATTCAGTATTGTGTTGACAGGTATGTGGCGATATTAAATGTAATTCATCTGTGGTGTTTATTGTATGGGTGGGCAGGTTATGATGGGTGGCGGAAGGAAATACATGTTCCCCAAGGACACGCCTGACGAAGAATACCCTAGTGAGAAACAGCACTACGGCACCCGGAAGGACGGCAGAAACCTTATTGAGGAGTGGAAAAACAGGATGAAAGAGAAGGTGAGCGCTTGTTTTATGTGTTTCTTTCTGTGCGCTGGGAATGTTCCCTCGTGCTCTAGCAGTTCCAGCAGTTTCCGAGCAGCAGTTTTCTTATGGTCAGTGTTTTTCTCGAAAAAATTTAGAAGTGCTGGCTCTCTATCCTGCTCCATGGGGGAGCTGTTGGCTGCATAGCATACTTCTCTCTCTCTCTCTCTCTCTCTCTTTCTCTCTCTCTCTCTCTCTTTCCAATCGACCCAACTAGACCAAACTCTAGGAATGCCCTGAAAGATGGTGTTTGTTGATTTCGTCTACTGTGGCTTCTGCTGAGTAGACCCCACAGCAGGAGCCCACCCCTTGCTGGCATTAATTGACAGACGGAGAGGCCCATCTCCATAGACAACTCCTGGGTGTGGACTGTGTGGAAATTATTATTCACAGTAAACCTTGTTAAACTTAAACTTACTTTTATATTTACTGGGCTTTACTCTGAGTCTTGACCTATGTTTCATTTGTTTATTTAGGTACTATTAAAAAATGACAATTAGATTAATATTTATGCATTTAGCAAATGCTTTTATTCAATAGGGAATAACATTCAAGCTTCAAAACTTACAAAAAGGAGACTTGCTTAGTGGCTTGCTTACGGTAGTATTTATGAAGGTAGATGGGATCACCCTGTAGACCAACATTAGTGATGTGGGAAATGGGAACGGAAGGGAAAAAGGGCCAAAAAGGAAGGGAAAACAGGAATCACCCAGTAACAACTAATGAATAGGAGACAAAAACAAATGTTTTCTGGACAGAAGTGTGTTAAATAAGCCATTTGAGAGTCATTTACCAGGGAATTGAGAGGGGAAAGCATCTTGAATCTAAAATAATTTGGAGTAACTTGTTTGCCTTTATTCCATCTAGTGAAATAGTGGCACAGGTACTGCATCATCTGTTTATCAGTAGGGAATTGTAGGCAGAGGTATAGACAGGCATATGGGTGCAACTGTCAGAATGATGAGTGGGCTTTCATTATTGCCCTGGTTCACTACTGCAGAGGTGAACCAGGAATTCTGATAGAATTTGTCACTCTGTCGAAAGCTAAGGTAGTTAATTCTTACAATGATGATAACAGCCTTACACATTCTATGTATTTATATGACATACTTTGTTTTATCAGTTTTTACTGTTACGAATGAAATAAGTATCTTTTAATAACAGATTTTCAATTTTGTGCTCAGTGTATCTGCTGTTTGGGAAGAAGCATTAACGCCTGGTGCCAAATTGAATGCTAGAGTGCCTCGGCCACATGCATTAGCATCAATGAACAAATTGTATTCATTTTCCCCAGTTTGGTATTACATAACTTACTTTCTTGTGCAAAATGAGATCAGATGACCCAAATGCCTGCATGGTGTGGGCACTGCCACATGGCAGCCCAAGCCAGGCTTCAACTGAAGTTAATGAACAGTCTCCCCCTCTCCTCTAACCTTTAGCCACAGACCCGCTCCTACTTGACTCACTGAGTGTCTCCATTTCATTTTACGCCTCATGCTTGGCTCCTTGCTCTCTGAAAAACCTGGGTGTGAGATAATCCCAAAGTTAATGTGTGTGTGTGTGTGTGTGTGTGTGTGTGTGTGTGTGTGTGTGTGTATGTATGTGTGTATGTGTGTGTGTGTGTGTGTGTGTGTGTGTGACTAGCCCAGTCTTCTTAGTAATACAAAAACAGTGAGAGATTATAAGGGCATGTGACAGCCCAGATAATTGAACGTAGGAGAGAGGGCTGAATTAATCACCAGTAGAATGGCCTATCGTCAGGCGTGGCTACACAGAGCCTGTGGATAATAGTCAGTGCAGCTTTGGGCAGCACTAAGTGTCAATGAGCAGCTGGTCTAATGCCATTCTTGGGAGAGAAGGTCAAGATAGGGGCAGTCTGCTGCCAAAACACTGGTTCCGCATAAATACGGTAGCTAATAGGGTGTGTGCTACTTTCTCTTTACTTAAGGTGTAGTTATTTGTTTAACTTTTATTTATCATAGAATAATAGACAACAATAAACTTAATTCAATGTTCTTTGCTACTATTTTTTGGGATTGTGTAATCCAATACAAAGAGAAAAACCAGAATGACATATGCTTTTAATTTTATTGCTAACTCAGGGTCAAAGAATACTGTGAATGGTGTGTATTAAGCAACTTAAAGTACTGACCTGTGACCTGTGAATTTTTACAGAAAATCTGTGAAAGTTAAAGTTAAATCTGAGTGTCTGGCTGACCTAAGAGTGTCTCACTCTGACTGAGAGTTTCTGTCAAAGCTAAACTTTCATAGTTTACAGTCTAAAATACTCTTTCACCAACAATTAAAGATGTTTCACCAACAATTGAGAAATTCGTTTTTTTAAAACCAACTTATTAACTATACAGTGGGAACTTAAGAACATTTGAAATGGGACCTTTCTTAAGAAGATATTTTTGAATAAGGTCCAATGACCTGACCATAAAAACGTATGTGGTTCTAAAAGGCATGGCTTTTGTAAACATAAAAAGAAATAATTATTATCTCAATGTTGGTGTTACTTTTTTCCCAAAAATGATAGAGGGCTCACTATGTCTGGAACAAAAAAGACCTTCTTTCCCTCAACCCAAACAAGGTGGACTACATTCTTGGTGAGTACATTTTCCTCTGTATTTACTTAAATGTTGCTATTTAGGCTATTAATGACATCTGTTCTCTGTGTTCCCCCTCTGACTCTCTCTCTCTGTTTTTCTCTTTAACACACACACACACACACAGGTCTATTTGAGCCATCGGACCTGCCGTATGACTTGGAGCGGGACAAAGAGACCGATCCATCGCTCACAGAAATGGTGGATGTGGCCCTGAAAATTCTCAAGAAGAACCCAAATGGATTCTTTCTTCTGGTGGAGGGTAAGGGGATAAAATATAGTGCTTCCTGTTGCAATGAGAAATCCACTCCAGACATCCCCCAGCTAGGCTGGCTCTGCTCACAGTTGGACTGCTCTTAGTCACAGGTTTTATGGGAGAAGGCGGTTTTGTGAAATCTCTGGGTGGGCCATCTAATCTGCTGTTAGATGTCCTTTTCTTGTGTTGTGGAAACACGCAAAATACTGCGAGGTGTTTTTATTTTTACCTGTTTTTTTATCAGGTTCTTCCACATGTTCCCTGCCATGTAAAATATTGCTACATCTGCTTCACGCTTTCTGCTGTGCTTTTGACTTCACTCCACCAGTTCATGATTCCAGTTGAGTCCATGAGTCCACACAAACTGCCTCATTCTGGCAGTTGCCTCATTTGGGAGAGGTAGTCTGTGTGAGTGATCCATAGTCTCATCCCCGTATTGCACACACAGTTGTCTGAAAAGAATCATGTTCTAATAATAATAATTAATAGGGATAATAGGGATATTGTGGAAGATCCACAGATGTTTTATTCTCACAGGTTATGGGTGTATAGTGCTACCATTAATAGTAAATCCGCAGACTAAGGTTTACCCAAGACCTGACATTAAAAAAGCTGATGAAAAAATGTTTTTGAGAGTAAAGAATGACCCAAACATTCTACAGCTCATTATAGGCATTGGGCCTTTTTTTCACTATTGGTTTTGAGGAAGAAATAGAAATAAACAAAAACAGGCAACCTGAAGCCTTTTGATCTACTGTATGTTCATTGATCCCACCTCAGAGAAGACCTAGACTATCCAGCTCAGTCTCAGATTGCCTCATAAAAAGCTAAGCTACCTAACAGTGCCTTTGCAGTCTTTGTGTTAGTGCCAGGGTGAGGTCATGATGTTATACTCAGCTGTGGTCGTTTCTGTGTGAAAAGGTTAAAACAGTTTATTTTCTCATGCTAATACATAAACGTCTACATTGTTTGCAATAGTATGATCGTCATGATCCCAGCTAGACAAATTTGCTTTGGTTGTGAGAAGGAAAAGGTCTTACTTCATGTTTTTGAAAGACAGACTAAGAAATGTGTTTAGCTCACAAAGTAGAAGAGTATTGAAGGGGTTGATTATTTAATTTTACATTTCTGTCTACAGAGTTTACAGAATAAACCCCAAAATTTAGATGTGGAAGTGCAGCTATTTTTGGTCTACAGTACCGCAAATCCTAAAAAAGTGAAAAAAACTTCAACACTGAAAGACATTTGAGTGATGTGAGGGAGTGGTTATTTTCTGTGTGACAGGAGGGCGGATTGACCACGGTCACCATGACGGTAAAGCCAAGCAGGCGCTGCATGAGGCGGTGGAAATGGACCGTGCCATTGGCCGGGCAGACCTCCTGACAAGTGTCCATGATACACTCACCGTTGTCACAGCTGACCACTCTCATGTCTTCAACTTTGGAGGCTACACCCGAAGGGGAAACAACATCTTTGGTAAATTACTATTTAAGCTTCTATTCAGTTCCAAGTTACACTAAATTGCAAGCAAACATTTAAGGAATATTTTTCCTTTTTCCCCAGACCTTGACGTTAGTTTAGTTGTGAAAGCCCAATTTTATCAAAGCCATCAAACATTTTCCTATGTACTGTTACAGGAACTCATTACACACTATGCTGCCATACACTCATAGTATGTTGTGTCTGACCTTGTCTATTCATGGTTTCATTTTATAGGACTGGCTCCAATGTTGAGTGATATTGACCAGAAACCTTTCACATCTATCCTGTATGGAAATGGGCCAGGATTCAAGATGATCAATGGCCTTAGAGAGAACATTTCCACAGTGGACTACAGTACGTCATCTTTTTTTCTTTTTCTCTGTCTTTCTTTCTCTCAGTGAGTTTACAGTGAGTTAACTATAGCAACAGTCTTTAGAGCATTGTGTTCCATTTGAAAACCCACATCTCTTATCACTAGAGTGCTATCAACTTCCTCATTCCTCCTCCTCAAACGCCTTTCTAAAGTCTGTGGTTACAACCACAATCCAACACCTGAACACTTGAAAACATGTATTTTACTCTTTAAAAGGTCTTTGCCACTAGAATACAGTATATGGTCAGTGGAAACTCAGTGACTAAAATCCAATTTTAGCTAAGATTGCTAAATCTCACAACATGTCCCTAAACCACACAATTATTATGGGCTTGCACAGACACACACACACACACACACACACACACACACACACACAGCTTCTCATGGCATGACAGTATATAGTACTTTGTTACATTTGCACTGTATTCAAATGCATGAACTGTTTAAGAGCCCAGCCTGCCACATGTGATGTCAGTGCCTTAGTTTGTCCACCACTGATGAATGGGATCGTCACTTATGACAAAGTTGGAAATACTGTGGCCATCATCTATTACTGTAGAAAATTCACAGTAAATTGGCAATTTCAAAGTATTTATCTTGTGTTGGCATTAAGGTGCATGTAAGCGACTTAAATTGTAAGTGACTAAATTATTTTGTCATGCTGGCTACGCAGTGGCAGGTTTGAGCAAGCTCACCCAGCAGTTTCTGTCAAGGAAATGCAATCTAGTTTAGCATTGACATGTCATTGCTGCTTGTTGCCCAAAATGGCCATGACCTCACAACATGTGTTTTCTTGGGCCATGCTTTGCATATTTTAGAACACATAGACTTTACAGTATTTTAGATGAAACCATATATTTAGGGTCTCTGTGTGTACTTTATACAACAAAAAGTTGTGACATTAGTCTGACAGAAAGTAAATATACTTATGTAACCCCCATTACCTTATGATCACATTCTATTTGCTTACCGCTATGACATGTGTGTGTAACAGGGGGTGTGTAGCTGCGAGCATTAGGAACCTGTCTGTGTTGCCTAAACCACAGACCATCCCTGTGTGTCAGGCAGGCATACCAATCACTTAAATTTGTGACCTTTCCTTGACCCTTTCAGTTGAGTTATTAAGACCATAACATGTGCTACCTGCCCATCAAACAGGATGTGGCTGGGCCTTGGCTGACCTCTAAATAAAGGGCAAAGTGTCGGTAAAGTGTCTGAGAGAGTGTCTGAAGGATAAAATGCTGTACATCCATCAGTTTTTCTGATTACGTTCTTTGGGTGCTGATTTAATTTGGCCGACATAATGAAATAACAAAATTTGAATAAGCAAATAGGACAAACTCTAAACTCAATTTAAACTGATGAAAAATTTAAGTCCATAAATTGCATAAGAGTTTCTGAGCTTATTTTCCAAACAAAAGCAGTCCTTTTCCAGTTTACTCTTTGTGTTTATAATCTGCAACAAAATACATCTCCTGAAGTGATTTAGCACTTGTGTGTGTGCTCTAAAAAAAGCATCCATTGCTCAATTTTCTCCCTTCTCTCCCTCTTTCTTTCAATTGACTGAATTTCTCTCTTTCTCTCCCCTAGAGCAAAACAACTATCAGGCGCAGTCGGCGGTGCCTTTGCGCTACGAGACCCACGGGGGGGAAGATGTAGCCGTGTTCTCCAAGGGCCCTCTGGCCCACCTGCTCCACGGCGTGCAGGAGCAGAACTACATTCCCCATGTCATGGCCTACGCTGCCTGCGTGGGCCAGAACCGCGAGCACTGCCGCAGCGCTTCGGGCTCCTCCGCTGGGAGTCCCAGGCCAGACCCCGCCACTAGTGCCCTGTCTATGCTAGCGGCGGCACTGGCGCTAACTTGGCTACACCACTGCTGACAGCCTCCTCCCTCAGTCCCCTCGTGCCCCTCTGGCTCCGCTGCAGAGAAAACAAGAATTAGTGTGCACTGCACACTGACTTTCACACGTACGCTTGCACGCGAATACACTCACACACACACACGCATGCACACGCACCCATTTACACACTCAATACACTCACACAAACTTGTATATAAAGACATGTGCATAGGCTGAGAGGCAAAGGCATACATGCACATAGAATTACATTTGTACACATAGGCTTGTGCATAGGTTGAGATCACACTTAGACACACGCACACACACACACACAAAAAAAACCTACTGTATATGAACACCTGCGTGGTCTTTCATAGACACCTTCATGACACTCTCCATTTTCACATACACAAAATATATATATATACACACACACAGAGTAATCTTTAATTTCACTTCTCCTTCTAAACATATTTTTTAATTGTATACACTGTATCCATTTTTAAAGTTGTACTGTACAGTTTATAGACTAAGGGACCAACCCAAGGGCTTTTAATGACTTGTTGCACATAATCAGAGACAGAGAAGGAGAGAGAGAGCAAGAGAGATAGAGAGAGAGATAAAGAAAGAGAGAAAGACTGCCACCTTATTCTACTGTATGTGTTTAGTCAAATACATGAGATTCATGAGATTCTAAGGATTTGTGAAATCCCAAGGCTTCTCTTCAGGATAGTGATAGCTATAAATTTCCACTCAACACTGAGCAGCCAGACACACACACACACACACACACACACACACACACACACACACACACACACACACACACAGACACTGTCAATGACTCAGTGGCTTAAGAGGCCACTCAGTGTGTAATTATTACTTGTAGAATATTAATACACCATACTAATTCATTCCGTCATACAAACCACAAGTTTTCAGTCCACTTCACTCTACCAATTACTAAAGGAGACCGAACCAATCCACACTGAGATTTCTTAAGAGCTTGTCTGCCAGTGCTCTCTAGTTCTTATCAGACTTAATTGGCTGTAAAATAAAAAAAAAAACAACTCACAAGCATTCCTTTCATTCTCAAGTCATCTGGCTTTCCAAAGCCAAGGCTCTTGTTCGTGGATGTGAAATGTGGTCAGATTAATTAACACCATGACAGAACATACAGTTTGAAAAGTCACTGATTTTACTGAATGCTTTCAGTTTTCTTTGGCCACAGACAACATATGCCAGCAACACAAAGACCAGTAAATATTTGTGGGGGAAATGGGTTTTCTTTGCCAATAAAAAAACATGTCTGTTTTTCTAAGAAGCTGTGGTTGTTTTTTTTTTTTCTTTTCACTTTTTAAACTCAATGTTTGCTGTTGCTGTATGTCAATTTTGGGGAGTATTAGTTTACAGTATATTCTGTCAGGCATTATGTTAGTCAAGTAAGTGCTGTGTTGGCCACCTTAGGGGACCCTATATAGTATCTTCGTAGTCATAAAAAGTTGAAATATAATTGTTTTGGTTGACAGACATGTTATGGCAGATGCAGTGACTTGCTGACTTGACTTTCTGACTTGCCCAGCCTACTGTTGCCTCTTGGAAAACCAGCCATGCGATATTGGAAAAGTGGCTCGGTTAAAGGTCTTGTGTTGTTTCTCTACGAAGCCACAGCTTTTGGGTGCATAATGCAAAAACAATTCAACAAAGCATGCTTGCTGTGGTTATGAAGACCAGATACATTTTAGCCACAGAGCTACTAGCAAAATTGAACTACTGGCAAAAAGCTGATATTAGAAATGAGAAAGGTAAAACTGCATGTCACTACAGACTTCCAAAGAAAGTTTAGAACAAATTCTCGCCTGCTATAGCATCAGTCATAATGAGAGCCGTTATGGTAAATGCAGATGAAGGAGCCTGACACTGTCGACTATTTCAAGAGAGTTAGTCAACAATTTGTGCTGAAGGAAATAAGCCATTAAAGTTGGACCAAAGTAATTTCACAATGTCCGAGACAAACAAGGGGTGAAGCAGATTTTCGTTCAAAAGAATACATAATAAATAAAATGATCTGAAATGTCATTTACATTGCTTTAGGTTATGGTGTGTTCATTATATATATATAAAATATGCATGTCAGAAAATGCAAAAGCATGGTTAGATAGTTCTGAGGTAACTGTGCATGTGTAAAGTTATTAGATTGAGGCTTCCCATAATAACCACTGAGGACATTGCCAATAGGCTTTTACTAACCACTGATCCAACCCATGACCACAAGTGGTTTTTTTTTTTTGTTTGTTTGTTTTATTTTGGTGAGGGGCCTTTCAACTGTGGATTGACAGAACATTGGTTCTGAGGTCAAATAATGTCTAGCCTAGAATGTGTCAAACTTATAATGAGCTTATGATGTGCTGTTGGAGTTCTTTCATTAAAATAGATCACACAAGACTTCAAGCGTTCAAGATTAAAGTATAGTTTGTAGTTCTTTATCATACATAGGTGATAAATGTGTTGTGTGAGTGACTGGAAGAGAGGGACAGAGAGAGTGAAGTACAGTAGCGACTAAGGTTGTAGGATTAGCATTAGCATTTGGCATATTTTAATACCTTATTCTTTATACCTAAGACATATGTGTATCTATCTATGTTTTTGTCTATATTATCAAGTAAAGTCACAAGCTCATATGTTTGATGGCATTTAGGAGATGCTTCGTACCACAAATATATCTGAATCAACCCGGACCTCTGACAGGCTGTCAGTCAGGCTTCGAGCTTC
>JAGFZM010000602.1:763766-781480 GCA_017657215.1 Limnothrissa miodon
GGAATGACACCACCCTGCTATTCAATGGCAGCATTTGTGAACAATTAAAAAGCTGGGGATATTCATGAGATGCTATCATCGTTGCCCGCTGTTTTGCTCCCTAAATGCCCTTCATGGTCCATTTCTCCCCTGGTTTGTGCCTCAAGAAGGACAGGTTTTTGTGCTCGCTAGTCAATCGCTAGTGAAACAGGGCTGAGAGCCACGCTTATTCCCCCCACTGTCTATGTTAGCTTTGTTGTGCTTCCAGCTTTTGTTATTATGGGGGCTTAGCAAATGAGAAAAAATGAATGGTGAAAAGCCTCTTAAAGAAATGGCAAATTTAAATCAAAGCAACCCTGCAGAGAATTCTGTGAAATGTTCAGCTTTAGTTCAATGAAGAGTTCAATCAAAATTCTATTCATGAAAAGAAGCCATTGGGGAAAATATATTAAACTGCAAGCATGTTGCGAATCAAAGACGCTTATGGTAATATCACCTTTTGTGGGTTAGAAAACATGGACTTGTTGAAAACATCTTGGACTGATGCATTTTTGTATGTAATCTATCTTATGTCACCAAAAATTATTCATGAGACTTTCTCAGCCACATCTTTAATTTTGTAACAATATAGGCACAGCATTTCATTATTTCTTCCATGCCGCTTATTGCCTTTTTTAGTCAGGAACATGCGCTTGTTTCTGTGTGTATGTGTGTGTGTTTGTGTGTGTTTGTGTGTTATTAGCATTATTAGCAATAAATGTCCACTGCTTTGCGAGACAGGATGCTTGTAAAAGAATAGACCACACAGTGAATAATTAACACTGTTGATATGCTGTGCTTGTTTAACACCACATGAGAATGAAAGACTTTCACTACAACACTACAGTTCCACAATGGCATGTGCAATGATACCCCAAGGGTCATGTTTACATTGATTTTTAGAATGATAAAAGGTTAACAGCCCTGCAGAAACCATGGAATTTTGGAAATTTGACAGTTGACTCACACGTCAAGACACATTTCACTTGTTTGGTAAAAAAGATATTCAAATGAATGTACATTTAATTTAATCTTAAATGTAAATCTCAATTGCCCACATCATTGATCAGGAACATTGCAATAGAGTTAGTTGATCAGAATTTTTCTTAAGGCCAACTGGTCCATCCAAGATCTAGCCCCACACTATTTAATGTCAAATGGACCAATGCCACCCACATTGACCCCTCAGAATTGACTTACAGATATTATCTCAGATATGTGTCTCATAATCCTTAAAGCCACTATGTGTAGGATTTATCTTCTATTTATCTTCGTCTTTTATTAAAAATACATTTTTTATTTTAAAAATATAACGTAAAACGATGGTAATTACCTCCCTGAATAAATTGTAGTGTTCCCGTAAACTTGGTAATTTCCATTTAGATATAGATGTGGCTGGGTACCACCGCCATTTTCAAAATGAGGACAGGGGCGGAGCTACGGGGTGGCTAGGGGTGGCCGTGGCCACCCCAGACCATGCCCTGGCCACTCCACGGCCGTACAATAATTTTATAATAAACGATATGTCCCACAGAATATTGGTTCCGGCCGTGATATTTTAGTTCCGCCTATTTGTTTCCCGCTGGGACGCATTTTGTATTAGCACACACACACACATTTCACACTAATGTGCCTCTGACAGCAGTAGCTGTTGGAGTCAATTATGTTGAAGTCGGACAATGAAGTCGGACCCACCTCCCAGGGAAGTACGGGTCCGTGCGATTTGGAGGCAAGTTATTTCTCCATAATGTCTTTGGATAAGTTTTCTCACTTTGCCAACAGTGACAGTGGCTTTCGCAAAGTAGTCCTTTCACAAGTTCACAATCCAGACAAAATCTAGCTAGTAACGTTAGACTAGGGTAACTAAGGGCTTACAAATTAGCTGGATTTGTACTGTACGTAACGTTACATCCATACGCCCGTGGTTTTCAATTTTAGTTTGTATTTCTGCATGGCAACGTTTATCGATAGCTGCCTTCTAGAGTTTAACCGTGCTTCCTTTTAGAATGTGTCTGCCCAAAAGGTCCGGTGTGCCCGAACGTCTCGGTGTGCTGTTAATTCGGGATTCAATTGAACGTCGTCACTTTCAGTCAATGGGCTTTTTTGAAAGCTATGAGACAATCTGTCACACCGGTAACTCACTCAGCCATTGGGCTAAACAACGGTGGGCCTCTAGAGAGCAAAAATCTTTTTATTGATTGCTCAGGTGCAGCAGCATCAATCCCAACATGTAGAAAGTGTTAACATGTGGTATAGGTATAAATTCAGTATACATGCATTTTCCTTTTACTGCAGAAAGCACCTTTATGTTACATAAATAAATGAATACTTTGATTTCTGACCTCTTCGCTCAGATGGATTTTGTTCATGAGTTAGACCTAACTGAATGAGTACTACATGGTTCCATGTATGCCACAAAATACACCAGAATACAGGAAATCAAAACTAGCTCATTAATTTTTTTCCGGGACCCCCCACTTTAATTGGTTACAGCATGGCCACCCCTTCAATATCCCTGGCCACCCTTTGGCCACCCCATGTAAAAAAGTCTGGCTCCGCCCCTGAATGAGGACCATTGGAAATTAGGACCGTGGGAAGGGAAGGGCTAATACATTTTATTCAAACGTGTGCAGTATACAACTTCGCCGATAGATGGGAGAAATTCTCATACGAAAAAAATAAAACTTACACATAGTGGGTTTAACAAAATTATGCACACACACCTTACACCAAAAAAGGGCTAGTAGGTATTTTTTTTGCCAATTTGGTTTTGCTAACTGTCAAACTGTAAATGGTTAGTTCTAGGATTACTTTTGTCAAGGTTTCAATATTTATGAGCTCCCTGGGTAAACAGAATAGTTACAAGTCCATTTTTTCAAACTTCAATGCACCAGTCTCTAGACCTCTCAAAACTAGCATAGTTAACTGAACTCTTAAAGTGTATTTTAGGGTCATTTCCAAAGAATGCGAAGGGTCCCTACTGTAATTTAGGGTAGATAGTACAAAGCCACACATAATAGAGAAAAGTTATTGCTCTTACACATCAGAATCAGAATGGTCAAATCCACCTCTAATGTCCAATCATTTAGCCAGTCAATAGTGTCTCACCTGTTGTCACACACATTTTTGTTGTTACCTCTTGCAACACAGTGTTTCCCCTTGAAATCTTTCCAGCAGTGGTGCTGTTCCGTAACGGAGGCAAGCCGCACAAAAAAAACCCTTAAACCATGACCAAAATCCAATTTTTAGCCCATCCAGATTGGAACTGGATGGCGTGTTTGTAGTCTGAACAGACATACCACATGAAATCTGATTTTTGCGAAACGAATCCCAACCATTCGTATCACATTTGGGCAGAAGCGTTGCAGTCTGAACAGCTCCCAACACTCAGATCAGTTTTGACTGTCCGTGATGTCACTTACGCAACACCAGACAGCCCGCCTATTTCGAGTTGTCGTGCTACGTTACGAGCATGGAGGAAGATGCTAAAAACAATTCTCCTTGGACAGAGGAAGAAACTACATGCCTCATTAATCTTTGGGGAAATGGTTCTGTCAAAGCAAAGCTAGAGGGGATGTATCGAAATAAAACAGTTTTTGGAAGTATTTCGCGCACTTTGAGGGAAAGAGGGTTTTGACGCTCTGTTCAGCTTGTCGCAATTACATGACGTCTGACAATACACACGCTGGATGACGCTTGCTGTCAGATCGGTCAGTAATGTGGCCCAGCCATAATCGGTCAGTAATGTGGCCCAGCCATATCCGATTTGGACACCTGCTAAAAACAGTGTGAACAGTCTGCCCTAAAAATCGGATATTAGAAGTAATCCGATTTGAATCAGATTCACCTGCAGTCTGAACGCGGCCTTAGTCAGCCAGACAAAGTTGAACCGTATCAGGGGAATGTCTACAGAACCGCGCGATTCTACTTCCAGGTGGTACTGCAACAAGAGGGCGATCGCGAGTAAGTGGAGAATGAATGGCGGTGAATGGAGTTGTACTCCTAAAATCCACTTTTCTCTGGATATTTTCTTGTGAAGAAATCGGAAGTGAATGTCGTTGTGATATCTAATCGCGTCGCAGTGGCGCTGCGCCACTGCTGAATACATGGTAGGGGAAACACAGCAACATTCTTTCTTTTTCTAACTTTAGGGTTCAGCAAAACATCCAGAAAATATTTCACTCTTTTGAAGTAGTAAGATTAAAAAAAGATAATAATTGGGAAAATATCTTAGTACATATGTCCCTTAATCTCCCTCATACATAAGACAAGGATAAAACATCCCTGGTTTTGTGTATACCTTTTCAAGAAAATTTAATCAGAATGATATATTAACCTGTTGATGAAACTGAACTAATCAGCACATAAGTGTAATGTGACCATGTAGTTTAGGCTACTGTCGTTTGAATTGAACACAGTATTTACATAATTGTAAAATTTTCCCTTTCAGAGAAAATGTACACATATTATGGACCTTTTACTAAAGTAGTAATTGAGCAGAGTGTTGAAATCAGATGAGACAAGGCTGAAAATTCTTCACTTTACATAATTTGACACATTCAACACAGCAATGAACCAGTTCTGCAGATTGCTGCAACAGCTGAAATTGGGATTGGGTCCTCCTACCAATCATCCAAAGAGGCCAGCTTTGATACATCTGAAAGCCTAATGAGTATGCAGAGTGAATGCAATTCTCTGTCATTCCCTGGATGATTGGCCTCTCTGTCCGGAATTTCATACCGGATAATGAATGAATAAATGAAAAAAAGAAAGACAACTACACGCATAGTCACAGTGGTGGCATTGCCTCCATAGTGCAAGGACCAAGAAATCAAGTAATACTTACTAATTATAATAGTTACTACTTACGAAATATAATGGTTATCACACAAATGAATAAAAGGTGTGAGATTGTTGCGATTCTGCAAATGCAGAGCAGTGACACTTGAAATTTGGGAGCATCCCGTTGTGACCACTGTTTAAAAATTGTGTCTCTTAATAAAAAGAGAGTGTAACATGTGGGCTTTATTTTTGCACAACAAGGAAAAGTTAGAGGTGCAAAAAAGGATGCCTTTTTTGCTAAACGTGGTTGATTGTGCCGCTCAAGTTTCATTATGTGGCTCTTTCTCTACCTCAATAGTTTGGTCAATATCGTAGCTTAAAGTTGCCAAAAATGTTCACAGGCACTTTTTTTTAGAATAGGTGTATGCGCAGACAGAATTAATTAAGATACTGAGAAATAATTCTATAGAAATATTTGAGATACTGAGGCAAAATTGTACACATTCCCTTGAGATGTATGGGCACATGATATTTGAGAATCAGCAAAATGAATGAAATCTGTGAAATAAAACTTGCTGCAGATGTGGAGGGAAAGTGAGAAGACGTGTTTGTTCAGGACCATAAAGAGGCAATCATTCCTATAAGTGATAACATCCTCCCAGAATAACAAAGCATATGTGACTAGTCTCTAAACCAACTAGACAAGGAAAGTGCTTTAAATATTTAAATAATTTCTAGAAGAAATAGCATTGCTTGAAAAACATATACTGTATGTTTTCCGCATGGCTTACGCACACCTGTCCTCTAAATGCGGATGGTAAAGTGAGGCTATTTAGTAATGATCAACTAAAAACAATAACCTATAGAGGAAAAAAGTGCAGTGCAGTAAATGTGTATTTGTGTTTTAATCAAATATTCTATTTCTAAGTGGTGGTGCAAGGTTTCTCTGTAGAGGACGATGCTGTCTTACCCAAGATTGGAACCACATGTGTGAAAGCAGAGCCAGCACATAAATGCAACGAATTGGGCAACCCCACAGTTTCTGTGTATCCAGCGGTTTTGAAATCTACAGCCTTTGTTGTGTGACTTTTTCATAGTGATGAATGGATGTGTTTGAAGGCTTTGAACAAAAGCTTTCTCTCTCACTCACACACACTATATTTATCACTCACACACACACACGCGCACACACACACATGCTCGCCACACGCACTCATCCCCTACCAGAATTTGTGCCAAGGCAGCCTGGAGACTCTGGCTGAGGGAGTGTGGGGAAGTGTTTGTGTGTCTGCCACTGGAGGCTTAATAGAGACGGAGAGGGAGAGGGTTGGTCCGGGGTGAACAGGCGTCAGTCTACAAGTCACGTCTTGACTAAACCGTCAGGCTATTCACTCCCAAGCCACGCCAGAGGATGATGGACCTTGAAAGACGCTTCAGAGATTTCAGATGCAGGGATGAATGACACTAGTGTCATGGTCAGTAAATTCTCTCTATCTTGCTCCCTAAATATATCCATATTTCTCTATATTTGGCCTATTATATTCTTAATACACATGAATAATATTTATTTCAGACAAGCTGTGTCCAAAGGGGAGAACAGACAGACGGAAAATGGACAGAAACTCTGACATGGTGGCTGCACTTCCCAAAAGTTTATTTTCCAATAAGCCGCCTGGTGTGACCACAGCATTTACGCAGCAAGAGACATTGCGGCATTGTGTCCAAACTGTGGATCCTGGAAAGTACTGTATTGAGATGCTGTCGAGGACAAGCAGGGCCCAGCAGAGCTGATTACTGTAAACACTAAGGACTGGGAGAAAATCAGTCAAACTTTTCCTCACATCTGTGTTTGTGTGCTGATGAGTGACACGAGGCTCAGACATGACCAGAGACGACCTCGGACATTGATTAGTGGTTACGATGTACTTGACAGATATGTGACACTTCTCAGTGAATGAGTAATATTTATTTATTCAGTTATGGACTGACACACAAAACCAAAGTGTCTGTACTGTAGATTCCTGAAGAAGCCATTAAGGCCATTATATTCCCCATCTCTCTTTCTCTCTTCTCGCCTGTGTATTCCTCCTCCCCCAGGAGGGTTGGACTTTGATTTGTTTCAGTAGGAATGAAACAACCAGGGTTACTGCATTGTAGAAGAACTGCAGGGAGGTAACAGGCCGTTGATGGATAACTTACATGTGTTTTAATAGAGGTCGACTCTTAAAACGATGCTGTGACTTCTAAATGTCAGTTTCTTTATTAAGACATCAACTATCCTTGTGTATCCTTGCGATGTGCTCTGTTCTGCTGTAAATGAATGGCAGAATGAGTGAATGAACACATTTGAGGAACACCAGTTCTCCCTGGCTGGGCTGGAGCCCGCTCACTCTCTGCCAGACTTTGCAGCTCTTTAGCTATTGTTTAGCTAACTGTTGCTTTTCCCCCGCCTTATGACCCAGGTTCTCCCTGAATGGCCACAATCTTGCCATAGCATCCACTGACTGACCTAGTTTGAATTAAGTGCAGAAAGTTGCAACAGGGAAAGTTTAAACTGTCCAACTATGGTTACTGGTGTGGCAGTGGTGTTCTCAATGTTTCTCAACAGAATGTTGAAAAGTTACCCATCTATTGCCCCCTCATCTCTCTCTCACTCTGTGTGTAATTAAAATGAATGACTGCATACAGTTAATACCCAATTAACCTGACCAGTGAACCAGAGGTGGTCCAGATGAACGGCTCTAGTGTGAGATAATGTGCCCAATTAAGGAGCAAATGAAGAGACCAGGCACCATTATATAGCCATTATCTTGGTGGAGGTAGTTTATATCCCTCTAGGCAGATTGTCTTGCTCCTCCGTTGTAATGCAAGCACCATATTAGTAGAGTGGTCTGCACGAAGCCGATTGATTTAAAAAATCTACATATGGATGTAACTGTTATGTATGGCAGAGCACCATTGTGCGTTTCTGTAATGCCACAAATGTAGATTAGAAATCTGTACAAATCTGTACAAAGCTTAGCATCATTGCTCAGATTTAGCTCTGGAGCTGACTCAGGCTTTAGATCCAGGTATGTCTATGGTTGGTGGATGTGCCAAAACTGTTAATCCTGGTATTTCATAAATCCTGCCTAAGACCTTGCTTTGACACATTATTCAATAAAATAGACATAAGTATAGTGCGGAAGAAACACCCCAGCACCAGTGGTGAAGAATCAAAAGACTCAGATGTGGTTTGTTTAGTAACACTCAACCACATGACATGCTCTTGGGATTTGTGGTACTGGACAAGCAAGTCTGAGCATAGCACTGTTATTAAGACAAACTTAACACTTAAAGTCATTACAAATATACAAACTTTTAAATTAAAATCACAGACCATGGCACAGAGAATTAAATGATTTGGAAATCGATTATTCCAGATCAGTGAGGGATCATCAGTAGATTAAACCCATGAAAGGGATTCCATATCTGCATTTCCATTCCAAGCCTGAGAGGTGGGAATGTTTTTTTTTAAAAGCATTTCATGGAAGGCCCTCTTTTGGGGTTCATATAGACTCCCAGCAACTGATTCAAGACAAATGACCAGAATTAGAACATTTCAAGTAGACATCAAGCAAACAGACATTATACAAAGCTGACTTTTCTGTAGAGACACTTTTTGTGTTTTGTTCTGCTAGGAGAACTGTTCAAGATTTGTACTTTGTGCCAGACAGCTAAATGCATCTATGATTAACTTGCCCTCAGTTGCCTGAATTCCCTTTGCTGATATGACAGAGTTCATTTCAAAATTCTCTGTGTCATTCTCTCCACTCTCTCTTCGTGTTTGTGCCTACTTTCATTTTCTTCTTTTTTCCCCCCTGTGCACAAAGCACAGTGTATACACGGTGATTTGACTAACACAGCATAAAATTACATACTCCCAGTAAGTGCTGAAGATAATCAGACATGGCCTTTCCCCATCAGTTGTGTCTATAGCTCTGCAACGGCTGTCGTCATTGACATTCGCTTGTAATTACAGACTTTTAATTGGCACTCAATTCTGACCATCTGTCCATGAAAATCTGATTGTTTATTTTATGATCATTAGGAGTCTCACTGGATGCCTCCAGCACCTGACTCAGTCGGAGGTGCAGCTTTCGCCAGGTCTAGACTCTAGAGAAAGTAACGGAGATGTATATGTTCATTCACAAGGTCAAGAATCTGCCTGTCCTCACATTTAAGGTTTTTTTCCACAGCAGATATTTGTACTGTAGAGCCAGATACATTTCTATCTTTATAAAATACATTTTCCAGGTCACATAAGACAAAAATATTCAGCATTTACTTGATAATGTGTGGGATGAATGAAATGTTTTCAAAATTGTACCTTCACAAGCATCTGTCCTTATAGACACATTTGTATTCCATGAGAACTAGCCAGCAACATGGAAGTTAGAGCTTGAGGAAATGCATCAGTCTGGCTACAGAACAATCATAAAGTTGAAGCAGTCATATGATAGTTGTTAGTACTTTCTTAATTCTGGTTTGGATCTGTCATAGGCCAACAGAATGCATTAAAGGGTGATTTGTGCAATCGTGGTCCCAGAAGGTTGTACAACATGAAAAATCTAGCTATTAATTAACAATATTTTACTGATGGTTATTTAATATTGTCCTGTAATAGGGTGTATTGATGTAATGTTGGTAAACAAACACACCTAGATCTAGCTTCTAATGCGTTGGTGCCTGAGGCACCTCCCCCAGGGCCTATGGGTTGGCGTGCTGCTGCTGCAGGGTAATAAGCTGGGTACAACCAGAGCCTGTTTACGGGGAGCCGGTACACTCTCTATTAACTTGCCTGCAATCTATTGAACTTCCGCTAGTTTTGCTGTTGAGCAAGTGAAATATGAATTGTGGTCTATGGAGCTAAGCGGCTAAAACCCGTTGTTGTCACAGTTGACAACTTAATTTCTTAATGGTAGTATGTGGTAGTAGCTACCTGAGTATAGATTTTCCACAAGAAATGAGATAAAAAGTCACTCATGTCCTTTCTGCTTTTCATAGGATCGGCCGCTTTCCGCGTAACATGCTAGCATTTAGCTAATTCACTTGCTCGGGAGCACCCTCTCGTTGCATTACCACCCGGACGGATTCTGAGAGTGATCGTTCTCCCCATATTGAAAATTCTTTGGTACAACCCTTCTTTGACCTATCACCCCTTTAAACCTGGAATGTCTTCAGGTGGCGAGACAGCAACTGGGACGTCTTCCAGTCAGCACCTGCCCTTGTGCTAGTTGGTTCCCCAGTGACTATCCATCCCCTTCAGTCGCAGCCAGAAGCTCCTTTTCTCTGGCTCCTGTGCCAGGTCTTTGGTTGCCTTCCGAAGGTTTGTCCAACACACGCCCAAATCTCTCAGAAAGCTGCAGTCCCTAGGAAACTGGCAGCCAACCTCTACATTTTATTCTGTGGTTCTTATCCTGCCTTTCCGCACCCTTCTATGAGATCAGAGTAAGAGTACTTACTCTGGGGGGGGGGGTGTGTGTGTGTGTGTGTGTGTGTGTGTGTGTGGGGTGTGTGTGTGTGTGTGTGTGTGTGTCCACCCTCCTTTCTAGTCTGCCCCTTCCCAAGTAAGCTCTGCCTGTTCTATGTTTCATGTATTAAATATTTTATTTTGTCAGTTTTGTGTCTGTTTTGGGTTAAGTAGATGTTTCATTTGTTTTCTAAATTCTTGCCCCTTTTCGTAAGATGGGAACCTGTGCTTAAAGTACTTCAAGGCTTAACGATCCCCTTTAACATTCCCTGAGGCATTAGGCCCCAGGGTGGCGTAGTCTGGCTACAGTAGCTTCCCCCATCTAGCCATACTGCTCTGCTACACATGCATGTATGATAATTCTGTTTGATTTAACTATACCAGAACACAAGCGGCTGACCGATTCCACAAATACTGCAGCTGCTCTCTGTAGAGATGCCTGCTGAGGAGAGAAGTTTCTTGTGGTTGTTCATCATGTGTGGCCCTGATACTCTGATGCATTTAAATTCTAGTAATAGGTAAGTTTAATAGGTAATAAAAGGTAATTAGTACCTGGGTAAGACTTTATTTTAAGGGGACATTGTTATAGTGCATCTACCTAATTAGGTACATTTTATAGCCATCCCTGTTAAATTACAGAGTTGACCAGGGCCCATCATTATTCTCTGTGTATTTATGTGGTCATCATATATGTTATCCACTGTATTTAACTCTCACACCAGTTCTAGTCACTTTGTCAGTCTTGGCATTCGCAGTTGCTCCAACCCTCCAATAATTCCAAAAACTTTAACACTGACATAATGGTTCTATACTCATATTAAAGAAACGACTAAAGAGTAGTTTTGACTTTGCTGTTCTTGGTGTGTGTTTTCAAACAAGTGTGTGAAGCATAAGGGTGCATCCCTTAAATGCTTAAGGAAAGTAGAACACAACAAAAGTACAGTTCTTGGTATGTGTTTTTATATGTATCTTACGATTTTCAGGTGCAAAAAAAAAAACCTGAGGGGCAAGTCTGAGGATTGATAGACAACTTCTAAGAATTAATGATTGTCTCCATCAGTCTCCTTGTGCATTCTGACCTCCTACTCAGTGGGAGTATGGAGACTTTTTGTCTTTCTTTCTTTTCTTTTTTTTACATCTTTTATGTGTATTTTTTAACTTGCCCCTGTCCTCAGTGAGCAGATGTGGGCAGAAAAACTGCAATGTAAGTCTGCTTCAACATCCACTATCCACAGATATCTTTGCTCTGTACCATGAGCAAACAAATCCATGGCTATTGTTTTGTACACCACCAGTGCTGTGTACAGATTTATAAATAGTGTACTTCAAAGGGCACAAAGTTATGGAGTGTATCATGGAAGGAGTCCAGATATTACTTCAGGTTGTCATTAGGTGTCATTGTCCTGTTTATCCATCCAGTGCAAAGCCAAATTAGTTTGAAATATGTGTTATGCATGCTTTAAAGAGCCCATAGAATGCAAAACCACATTTACCTTATTGTTGAATTTAGGTAGCTTAAGGTATCCAACAGACCACACCAAAACTCCCAACACCATCTTCTGCCTCCTTCTATATGTAAATTTCAGGCTAGAATTTGCCGGGCTGAAAAAAAAAATCTGAAACTAGTGCTCGGTGTACGTAGACAGCGCAAAGCTACACCTCCTCCATTACATTGTCCAATCCAAAAAGCTCTAGCTCTAGAATCTTTGGTCCAATCAAAATTGTTTGTAACAGTCTCTTGTCCAGCCCCCTGTTACATTGAGAACGGCTAACGGCTCTTAGAAAAATAAGTGCATGTTGAATTTCTGTTTGAAATAAGTGCATGTTGAATTTCTGTTTAACTGGAGAACATACGAAAAAAATGTCAGCACGCACGTGTAACGTTCCAGGATGTACTGGGCTGAGGTTGTCCGGAATTTGCACTACCTTCCTCAAGAACCTAGCATTCAACGGGAGTAGTTGATTTTTATCTACAACCACAAGATTGGTCGTTTGCTCTGGTCAATTCACCCCATATTGTTTCGCCAACCTCGGACTGTATCAATCCGGCTTTTCACAAACACTACGCCTGAAACCAGGATCTATTTCAACTATTCTCCAACAACAACCGATTCTGCCGGTAGGTAACCACGCTAGAATTCAGTGTTTTTTGGTCGCCACAACCATAGCATCATAGACTGGTATTTCTATGGCCTTAACAGTTTGCCTACTTGAAAAGTTTTTGCACACTCGGTCATTAAAGTGTTGCTAGCAAGCATAACAACAGATACTAATGTCGCATTTCCCCCAGGGTTCTGTGCTTATATAGCCCCAGTGTTGCATTTCAATTACCAAGTTTTAACACCAGGGTTTTATATTTACTATACAAACGTAATAGCCTACGTTAATTTCCCGGTAAAGATGCATATCGTCGTCTATCATAGCATTTCATAACCTCAGACATTAGTGCTGAAACTAAAACGTAGCCTGTGCCTACATAATATTAAATTGTAAATGGTTCTGCATAACGTTGTCATAAAGGCTGACATCCTATTGCGTGTTTATTTAGCTCAGATAGTTAATCGATTTTCTGCTGAGAAACAGACCTGCTGCTTGCTTGTAGTGTATGGCGCAAACACAGCGCGATATAAATTAAAACGGTAAGGGGATCAATAAAAGTGTAATCTGCATACAGTCTATATAGCCTACAGTTGGGGTCAGACGTTGATTTTTTTTGTAGCGGTAGCAGTAGACTACCTTCAAGCTAAATTTCCCCTTCACCTAAGATTCACTGACCTATCCTTGTGCGTCCTGAGATTCCTTGATGAAGTTCAAAGTTGTTGAGCCAGCATCGTTTATCTTTGGGCCAGAGTTCTTGCAAGTGGCTGTTCACTTCTTTAGTCTGCCTTAAGTTCTTAAAAACAAATGTCATTATGCTACAAATTGAGCAGCTCTAATTTGACGTTAGGCTCCATCTGGGGCTTGCAGCATATTGACCTGCTACTTGCTTAGGCGCAAACGTAGCGCGATAAAATAGAACGGTATGTTAAAAGGGGAGAGATAAAACGTTATAAAACTATAGCCTACAGTTGGGGTCAGACGTAGTTGAATTTGTTTTCTAGCAGTAACGTTAAGAGTGTCAATGAAACTAGGGAGCCAATCTGCTTCAGCGAAAAAACAGCCAATAGGCCTCACAATAAACTAGCCAATCAGCGCCACAGGGCGGGAAACTGGCCAAAGGGTGGGAAATACGAAAATTTTTAATGAGTATACATTTCTGAGCATGGAATAGACGGCCTTGAAATGCTCCTGGGTCTTTTTCAGCCGCACAAATTTGCATACACAATTATTGAGGCTCAAAGAACATTTTATGATGGTCAAAAAATGCATTCTATGGGCTCTGTGATTCTTTTTAGGGCCTTATTTATTAGTCTGTGTATTCAAATGTGATGTGTTGTAGACCTGCTCTGACTTTCCCTTTTGTCCCCTAGTGTTACAATATATTGGAAAACATTCTGGGTCAAGTATTGAAAACAATAAAAAACATCTCTATTGGCTATTTATTGCACAGAGAGATGTATATTCCTATATAATCATTAAAACCCCAATATTTTGGCCTGGCATGATTATGTATTGTTCTAAAATGAAAGGTGTATGATATTACATGTAAACAGCCATAAACACCTTGGATAAAATATATAAAAGATGTATATAAAAACACACACATACACATGCACAAGAACCATTTATTCTCATTCTTGTTTGACAAGAAGGGGTGGCATACATGCTTGTTTCAGTAACACAGCCAAAAAAGTAATAATAAGTACAGTGTTATGAACTCATTACATGTTATATTAAGTTTTTAGTATGAGCACATTCACTTGGTATTGTCTTCTTTAGAAAAAAAAAAGTGTAGTTGTTCATATACACTATATACTTATATGCCACCATCAGACCAGTTTCTGGGCAAGCTGTTGACTCAGACTGGTTTAGGTCGGTTTGAGTTGTCATCTGTGGTGTACCGGTCAGTTAGTTAGGCTGCAGTGACTGGGAGGTGGCCAGTTCAGTTAGCATGGAGGAAGCTGCTAGATGCAGTGGCGTTGAGCAAAGCAAACCTGAGCCCAAAACTTCACTGCTCTGGATGTGGGTATATGCACCCAAATGTGTGTGGGTTGAGCTCACTGCACTAATAACAATATGTCTGTCTGTGAAATGTGAAATTGATTGAAACCAAAACATAAAAAATATCTTGAGTACTGTAAGTCCTTGACCACTGTACTGTAAATTCCAATATTCCCTATAATAGGTGGATAAAAAAATCTATAGCCCTCTATAGTCCTCA
The DNA here is from genome assembly GCA_017657215.1 of Limnothrissa miodon. Lineage (NCBI taxonomy): Eukaryota > Metazoa > Chordata > Actinopteri > Clupeiformes > Clupeidae > Limnothrissa > Limnothrissa miodon. The sequence continues at coordinate 778,400 of JAGFZM010000602.1, forward strand.
CTATTGCTAACTAATGTCATTGCCTAAATGATTCAGTATTTAGCTTGTGTTAAATTCTCCTTCAATCCATTTCTTTGCAACTCTTGAACACAGTTTAGTGAGTTTAAATGTTTTGAATATCCTTTGTATTCAAAACATCCTTTGTTTTCCTTTGTATTTCTGAAAACTTTCCAAGTTTCTCAAGGCATGAGCTCAAACTACAGGATCTTTTGCAGGAACAGGAACAGCAAATATTCCATCAATCACTGGCAAAAACACTGACAGCAACAATGCAAATGCGGTCATATCAGTACAGTACTGTGCGTACTGATCATTTTTCATTGTTCTACAGCATCTTCTATTTGTGTCAGCATGTACAACCCATGATTAAGTGAGTCAAGCACACAATGCATTATTCAGGTGGTTTAACATTCTGCTGTGTCTAGTTCTGTGAATTGACCACCAATCTTTAGTCATTGGTTTTGATCCTGTAGTCCCTGTTGTAATTTGTACAACAACATACGTGAGCTGCTGCAACTGTATGCCTGAGGGAACATAAAGTCACCAAGTGGAGCATGAATAACTAATACTTGTATTCACACATTTGTGAAATGTTACCGCAGGGTGCTAGATTTTAGACAGTAAAGTGTATTTGTGTGTCTGCTTGTTTGCTTGCATCATTCTGCAGGGTCCAGTCTTATGTCCGGTATTGTACCTGTAGCAGGCCCGTGGACTAGGAATGGAGAGTGCTAAATGGGGATGCAAAAGTACTTACACAATTACTACACAACTCTTGACCAGCTGGATACTGTTACATTTGGGGTGTAACATTTATTTTGTGTGTGTGTGTGAGAGAGAGAGAGAGAGAGAGAGAGAGAGAGAGATCTGAGACCCTGATGAGGATCTCTGTGTTAGAGAATTGATTGCTAATGAATGGCCCTTCTGCTGTTGTCAGATGACTTGCGGACCTTAGCTTCCTGTATGCAGGGAAAATATTTGCTCCTCACCAAGAGAAACCACACTCCTATAAAGGGACCTAATATTTGTGTGCTGTTCCCCCTCATTCTGCTTTTGTCATCCTAGGAAATTGTGTAAAAGGCTTTACTGTTTTATTTGCTCCACTCTGAAATGAAAACATTTCATTTCTTTCCATTCATACCGATGAATGATTCTCTGTCTGCCTTGTTGGAGTACTGAGCCAGAGGACGACTTGAGCCCTTGTTAAATAAAATGTCACAGGCTGTCTTTTCAGCCTTCTCTCCATGTTGCTTCATTACCTTGTTTTTCGTGTATTATAACTGTATGTGTTAGATTTGATTCTCTTTGTATTTTTCTCTTTATATTATTGTGTGTTATATTTGATTCTCAAGGTTCTCACGACTCACAGGCATTTTCAATGTATGCCTGACAAGCATTTGTGTACTTTAAGAATGAAACATGGAACACAGCTGTCATGTGTAAACACAACCAGGTGATGGATTTTAAATAGAATGATGTCAATCAGTTAATCATACACAGGCGTTTTGACACCAGCAGGAGTCAAACACATGCGAATTCACATCCCTGTATTTATGACTGGACAGACGTAATTGTATTATGGGTATACAGTACATTATAATATGTTGGATTGTAGTTAAATTATGACAAAGCCATATGTTAATAACACACACTTACTCACTGACATTAATTTCATGGCATACAGGCCTACACAATGTCATCCTTCAAGCAACAGCATCTTACAAACTCTTTCCTTTTAGATTTAAAAGGCAAATGCCACCGTTTGGGGATATTCATTCATTATCATTCTCCAGTTTATCCAGACATTCCCAGAGTTGCACTTTTAGCCCCAGCCTAGCATAGTCCACTAGCATCTCGTCTATCAGCATCATTGTTAAAAAATGGGAATTCAGATATTTTTTGTCATTTAAACTTTAAACATTTTAAAAAGACCAACAAATACATGGTGATTTTCTTGTCTAATATGACATGGATTTAACCATGGTGTAGTGAAATATGACATTCACTAACACATTGGAAAATAGTTTCTCCATGTGTTTAAAGATGCAAAGATTCATTGATATATCCTGGACTGCAGCTCAAAGTGTATGAACTGGAGATGAGAAAAACATTATTGCTTGACTCGAGGGGAGGTGGAAAATATTTCCCCAAAATGTTGGCATATCCCTTTAGGGCCACAGATGGTGTGAATTAGAAACTCCACATTGGGACTTCTCTCTAGTGATCTGATACTCCCCTTTGGCTGGGACACTGCTACTTTGCTTCACTTTGCGTCATTCAAAATAACTCAAATTCAGTAGTAGAATATCTGAATATCACCTGAAGTTACCTCACAGTCTTCACAATAGCATGACTGAAGGATTTATTTTGCAGTCATACTTCAAACGAAAACCAAACGCATGAAAAGCACATTTTTATAATTTTCTCTTGTTAAACATGTCTTGAGGTATATCAGGATACTAAATCAAAGTGTGTGTGTGTGTGTGTGTTTGGCAGTGATGGGAACTCACTGAACTCACTCTACTGATCCGGGTTATGTGAGTCACTTGAGTCAGTATTGCTAAATCGGCAAGAAAACTCAGTCCTAGTGTATAATGGTTATTACCACTTATTATGCTAGGCTACTTATGGGATAATAACATAGCCTACATTATATAGACTGCTAATAGAAGACAACTAATGATGTTATCAATATTAGGCCTATAGCTGGAGTGATTGTGTTTTCCTGAATTTCACCCAGGGGGTTAATTTTACCAGGGGTTGTGTGGAGTAAAAAATGACGTGGGTCATAGCATCCATGTCACTGATCAATCATGCAGCTGCTCAGGAAAGCCATTTAGTAACGGGAAAGAAAGCATTTTTAGCCATTCTGTTTATTTATTGCATTACCTTAATGTTACATAGGCCTAAACAATAGGCTATATAGGCCTAGGAGTTCAATGTAGACAGAAACATAGAAACAGGAACGGAGAAATGCCAGTAAATAGATTTTTACTATTATTATTATTATTATTATTATTATTATGCCTAGCCTAGCTATTATTATTATTATTATTATTATTATTATTATTATTATTATTATTA
>JAGFZM010000602.1:790368-801968 GCA_017657215.1 Limnothrissa miodon
CCACCACCACCACCACCACCTCCATTACCTGCTTTCTTTATTATGTGCAGTCTTTATTCTTTATTATCTCTTCTCTGTTCATGTTCAGTACAGGGGATATACTATACTGTATGCGGAGGGAGGAAATATAAGATTGTTGTGGATGGATGGATGTTATGTTGATATGTCTAAATTATATGTCGGATGAGAAGAAGGTCATGTTTACATGTATGTTTGAGAAGGTGTCCTTTGAGATGGTTAAGATTTTAACACCTGTTACCTGGAAGCAGAAGTGAGTGGAAAAAATATAGGATGTAACTAAGGCTTCATTTAAACGCCTGCTACAGGGAACAGGGAGGTGTTAGGTGTTTTGTTCAGCAGCACTTTAGCCTTTGGTCCACTGGTCGAGGATTGCACCAGCCAAATTCCAGACAAAATGCCCTAAATGTTTGGACAACCATTTCAAAGACTTCAATAAAGCAGGGTATTTTGGGAAATAAAGTGCTTTGGGTGCGGTGCAAATGCAGTGGTTACGTTGCTCAACTGACCTGGTATTTAAAGAATTATTTGTCTAAATCCTGACTTGAAAGGAATGTTGTTCTGATCCAACTCATCTCTTAAAGATCACTTCAATTCTCTGCTACTCTTTGTGTCTGTAGCTGCCCATGCATGGTCTCTGAGGTTGTTACTAGATAATAACCTTTTCAGCAAAGCAAGATGGCAGTCTGTGATATTGTGGAGTGCCAACAGGGAAATTACAGATTTAAAGACACTCATTCAACAGATTCAACCAAACTAATGTCACTCTACAAAAATATTTATATCTCAGGATATAAAGCCTTATGTCTCTAGGCAAGAGCCAGACAAGCCTATTCCCAGTCTTCAATAGAAGAGTCATGCAAATTAATTATCTCAACAAAAACACAATGAAGTACACAATCACATTTAGTATCTGGCGTGCAGTATTCCTTTATATTTCTTTAACAAATAGATTCCGAGGGCAGTCAGGACTGTATGCTCCACTGCATACAGTATGTGATGGCTGTGTCAAAATGTGACCGGGAAAGTATGCTACATTTGAAGCTATGTGTGAAATTTTAATGACTTCTAGCTAGTAATGCTCTCTCTGGGTAGAGGTGACAGATGTAGACCTAGTGGGTAGAGGTGGCATTATTGCAGTATTTTGTGACTGACCTATTGATTGCTAGTCTGTCACATTGACTGAACAATGCTGAATAATCCTACTCCATGAGACATCAGTTCTCAGGCTGTATCCTACTTTTTTCTACTAGAATATTAATTTGACATTTATTAGCTATCCTGAGCTCCATACAGATATCAATTGCAGATAATGACATTTATTCTGAATATATTATACATGCAAAATGATAATGTTTTTTTTTTTTACTAGTTAATGAACATATGTGCTACTGTTACTGATTCAGTGGAACTGGATGGGATTAAGAAGTCAGGCGGTCACTATAGTGTGACAATGTACCATCTGTCAAATTAAACTAGCTCTGGAACTATTAACTATTAAACTCTGGAAAATTCATTGGTCACTGAGTATGAAATGGAGGGGGTGGCCACTGATCGTGTTGACATTTCTGATTAGAAATTCAAACATGCCAGCTATACTCGGACAGCCCTCACGAGGTGAAAAATCTGTGGAAGAACCGGGCTGGATAGAGCCCTTTGCTATCATTAGGAAGACAACATTAGAGTAGCTACAAAAGTTTCCTCTGCTATTTTGATGTTTAAACACATAGTAAAAATGACAAAATGTCAGGCTACATATACACATGACTGTATGAGTTTAAGAAAAAAGACTTTGGTAACACATTATTTTAGTTCCAAAGGGATGGATCGCCTATTTTAGCATGACATGCATCACATTGTGACGGTCTTAGATGCATGTAATGGAGACATTAGTTGATTAGAGACGACCACGTGTAGAAACCACACAATGCCATAAAACACAGCTCACGTTTGCCTTAAAACGACTCCTCCCATTAAATGTCTCTGACACCATTTCTCAAATGCAATCACAAATCATTTTGCAGTCTGAGTGCTTGTATTTGCATTGGGCTAAAAGGAATGGGGAGGAACCCCGTACTACTTCTCTTTGTTCATTTAATGCACCAATCAACACAAATGACTTTGCATGCTGTTTATTGAACACACAAGGCAGAGATGAACATACAAACACAGTAAACAATGCTGTAGAAAAATACTTGTTAATTAAATAAACTATATTAGCTTGTAACAAAAAAGAAAAAGAGAAAAATAGGGGGTGTCCATAACTTGCTAAAGAAGAGTAACAGTTCCTAAGCAATTTTGCCCTAAATTTAGAATCTGTGCTGTTCCTTTGCTCGAATATAAATTTAGCATCCCTCCTTCCTTCTGCCATGCACAACTTTGGAGACTCAAAAATGATGTTGAAAAGGCAAAAAAGGGAAAAACGGTAAGTATTACACTCAGCGGTGTAAGACTGAGTGCGTCTCAGACTGAGTGCTTCTCGTTGTGGAGCTGATGCTGGCATTGGTAGTTGCATGGGAAGGAGGCATGACAAGCCAGATTGTTAACTTGAGATTGTACATGGCAAGGGCTTGCTTCTCCTGGTCCTCCAGCGTGAGAGCTCTCCATTAGCAGCCGGTGCAGGCCACAAAAGCACAGATCTCACACACGTCCATCGGGACAGAGCCTATAGGAAGAACGCACACACATGGAGAAGGATTATTCTACTATGGACATGAATGGAAAGAGCTCATGGTTGGTACTAATGATCATCTCATCTGACAAACCACTGTAACATGCCAGACTCCCTTAAGCACACCAGACAGATCTGAACTCTTATCTTTAGCCTAGTTTTTTTTGTATAAGTTACACTTGAGGATAGCTCCAGTATGTCCTATCCACACACACACACACACACACACACACACACACACACACAGCTCAATAGAAAACTCCACTCACTCAGTCTAGCGAGGCGCAAGGAAGCTCCCTCCTGCTGGCAAATGGGCACCAGCTCCTGGGGCAGAGTTGGGTGGGCACAGACTGCGCTGTAGCTGGTCTTGGACAGGCGGGGGCTGGCTTTAATAGCCTTCAGTGGTGCCGCCAGCTCCTGGAGAACCCTGATGGACTCGAGTGCGAAGCTGTCGTCACCGTCCTGCCGGGACAAGAAAATGAGCGTAGCTTAAACAGCTGTTCTTGTTTCAGTTCTCATGCTAGGCAATGAATCCTTCTTTCTGTGTTGTGCTGGCTAAAGCCCATTACACATCACTCATAAGTGAGTCATTAAACATCGGCCTAAATATCGCAGTATTCTGGCCGAGAGTATTTAACATTAAATTACACCGAAAATGGACATTGAGTGGTAAAGTAGGCATAGATACTTCATAAACTGCTAATCTAAGCTTTGACAGACAAAAGAGACCATGTTAGTTTGTTAGTAGAAACTTGTTGTCCAAAAGTTGTGTACAGCACTTACTTTGACCTGGACAGCATCTGAGACCAGGAGGAGAGCAGCGAGCAGGAGAGAGAATGAGAAGATAGCCTTCATGTTGTTGGTTGAGAGGGCTGTGCTGGTTTTCTTGTTCCTTTCTGGTGAAGTGGCTCCTGAGTTGTTGTCACCGTTGGTGTCTGGCTCAAATCTCTGCCTCAAGTCTCCTTTTAAAGAGTTTTGTGCGCCACAGACACGTCTTTGATTGGCCAGAAACCTTCCTTGATTGGTTCTTCTTTTGCAGGTTAATAAGTAATGGGGAGGCCTGTTTCACAACACCATAAAAGGGATTCATAAATTTACTGTGACCTCATCCTCTGTCTGAGTTTTTTTTTCCTCGATAGGGTTTGTCATCAAAAGTTTCACATCCTGTGAAGTTAAAGCCTAAGAGTGAAATGGAGCATAAAGGGTTTCCTCATTTTTTAACTGTAAAATATTGACTCCACTCTCTAAGATCTATAAATCATTAAAAAGTGGCAAATATGGTATCACCTTAGCGTCCCCTACACTAGATGTTGCTGACAGTGATTGAAATCATAAAATTCAGGAGGTGTTAAGGTTAATCAGCTTGTTTACAATGTCATGTGCTTGTGAGACATTTTTCTATTAGTTTGGTTTTGAGTAGAGACAGCAGGAGGTGACAAGTGATCTTCTGCCACTCTACAAAAGGCCTTTGTAAAGGGCACTTGAAAGGTTATTTCATTAGCCTGCTGCTATACTTCAGTTAACTTGACACAAATGCAAAGGTACAGATGTAATGCACAAGTGGTTTATGTTGCTATTATGGAGTCGCTTTAGAAGGTTAATGGAGAGTTAATTTGATGGTCTGCTTGAAGCCCTGCTGAGTGCCATTAGCCACTCTGCTCTGCCTAAAGACACCTTTAAAGATACCATCCAAACGCAGTATGACGTACATGTATAGCCATTTCTGTACAATGGTTGTGGGTTACTGTGACCCAACACTATAGGTCTGTGTATTTCTGGTTTTGGTTTGCTAAGTGCTCCTTTAGGTTTGTTGTGCAGTGTAGCCAGGATTCTGTCTGAGTGTTAACAGATCCTCTTCTGGGAGTGTGGGGTTGAGTCGGGTGGGGATGGAGGGCCAGTATTGATAAGGTGACAGACAGAATAAAGTGCTTTCAAGGTCTACTGGCTTCACTGGTTTCATCAACACGAACTACATTTTCTTTCTACTTTTTCTGCGGGGTTCCTTCGCAGGCAAGCCAATATCGATTGGCTTGTCTTCTTCGGAGTGAGGGGAGCTCTGAGGACTTTGTACCCTGCTATATGGGACACGGCGGTATGCGCTGCGGAGGTCTCAAGTGCACACACACACACACACCACACATTGTACGTGCTTCTTTGCACAGCTGCAGTGTGCGCATGTGTTTGGCACCTTGCTCCTTTGCTCTGCCTGGCATCATGCATGTACGCACTGAGCGTGTGATAAAAACCCATCCATATTCATCAGATTCAGCAAAGATGCGCACACATGCCCACAAATATGCATATGCAGCCTCTCCACTCCCACATGAGCATGTACGCACATACTGAGCGGGCAAGGCTGTGTCCTGGGAGAGAAGTGAGAAGAGTCAGAATTCCATTTACGGACATACAATTATTGGGATGCATCAAGATGTTTACTTCCTGCATCTGTGAAATGCTCAGTGGAGTAAGCTTTGAATGCTCAGTAAAGTTTGATTGGAGAGTAAGCTGTAAGTCACTACCAAATGCATTTTTTTTTGCTAATCCCTTAGCTTTCTGAAGGCCCTGGCTGCTTGTGCTGCAACAAACAGCCACCCCTGCAAAATCCAATCCCTCCAACTCTCTCTCTCTCTCTCTCTTTCTATTTCTCTCTCTCAGGTCACACTGACTATAGTATTTTGCCATCCTTATCAGAGGCTTGGAGGTGGGGCTGGTGTTGGAGTAAACGTAAGGGCTGGAAGCTTACGCACTCCCATGGAGATAAGACCTTTTCTACCCACTTCCACGCGGCCACACTCAGATTAGGCCATGATCACGGTGTCAGACTTGCTTTTTGCTTGGGGGTTGAAAGGTGTGTTTGTGTGTGTGTGTGTGTGTGTGTCACTATGTGAGGAGATGGCTACCTCTTTCCACAAACACACACTGGGAAGGGATCTGGGTTCACTGTATGTATTTTTCCTGCTGTCCTATGTGAGCTGTGCTTTGAAATATGAACAAAGACACAAACATAGACCCACAAACAAAATATGGACCATCATTAGGGCCATCTCATATGACTCTATTTTTCCTGGTCTGGCGCATTGAGAAGCACTGTCACTGCTAGAGAGGGAGCCTATAGTCGCCTCCGTCTTTCAAAGAGCAGGGGTGGATCCATACTGGCCACTTGAATTTAAAGAAGGCACGCTAAGGAATAAGCCTATTCTTCCATTGCCATTTCTTTGCCTCTTGACACACACACACACACACGCTTAATGATATGTTTCAGAAATGACAGTATGGTCACATTGTGAATGAAATGTGAATAGAGGATGGAAAATGAATAATGAAGTCTACCCACACTATATTGCCGTTTTCCATCCCTCTAGTGCCCCCTGCCTTTTCTGTGAGTGAATACAGAAGACTTATTTATAAGAATGCCCATATCACCATTCCAAAGCCACGTTTTGATCAACTTACTGTATGGTCATCAGATGGGTCATAGCATTACCGAATGCTCACAATCGTATAATGAATAATGTATAATGTAAGAAATGTACTATTAAACATATGCACATGGATGTAGGCATGCAGAAAATTATTTCAAATCTTAAAGGAACACTAGCCGGTAATAAAGTGAAATTGATTTTGTTCCACATACAGTGTGTATCTCTTACATAGTATACTGTATTTCAGCATACTATGTATTCAAAAAATGTCTTTTCTTTATTGAAATTCTATACACTGAGCTGAGCTGAGATATCAACTGACTGACATCTCAACCACCTTTGGTGGTTTGAAATGACCCTTAAGGTTTACTGTACATGCCCAGGGAGTGACAAGATCAAAGCTTCTCCACAGGTGCCCAGCGTCACCGCCTCCTATTTGCACAAGCGTCAGACACCTTGACTCCAGCTGATTTAAAGCCCAGTCCACCTTCACATGTAAATCATGTGATCTTGCAGCACTGCATGACGTACTGTAAGCAATGTAAAATAAACAGGAGGATCACACTGGATTGGAAAGACAGCCGTGAAGCTGTTGTCTGTGTGTAAGCCAAAGGTGGCTGTCAATCCTCTTTTGCTATGGCGATGGGGTTGAGAGAAGGACTGTGAGGGGAGGGTGATACCATTGGCGAGTTGTCAGACAGACAGGAAGGGGATTGGCATTTGATTGGATGTCTGACCCACTGTGTCTGTCAATGAGTCACACTGGTTTGCTTCTCCTCACAGCAGATTAAATTTTATCACCACAGCAATGGGTGAACACACACAGTCACCACTGTTGCTATCTGATAAATGCAGGAAGTGGGAGGTCAAAGCCAATAGCTTTAAATGTCTGTCTGTGTGTCTGTGTGTGTGTGTGTAGATAGATGTGTATCGGAATGGATTACAGGAGGCTTTGATTATATAAACGACTCTGTGATGTTAAAACAGACGAAAGAAAAATATTGAGAAAAAAATTTCAAGAAATTGTAATTGCTCTTTTACAATACTTAATTAAACTAGAATTATCAGGAGTTACCTTTTCTTGTATGTGACCAGAAACAAATGATTTCTCTTGATTCATTAGAGTCCTTCTGATTGGCTTAAAACATTCGGAACCACTGCACTGGTTTAATAAAAATATTTGTTTAATTATAAAGCATTTGTGTCAATGACAGTGTCTGGGCCAGTGTCTGGGCCTAGACTATTGCAGCCTTATTGTTGTCAGAAACAGAGTAGTGAAAACCTCTGTGTAGACTGACTTTTAGAATAGTCACCTTACTTTACTGAAGTAATTTCCTATAGTGACTTGAAGGAACACTATACTGAAAAAACAACATAAAATAATAGAAGCATTTCACCAGCCCCTCCATCAGACTGCTTGAAGTAAAGGGCTAACGAGACCGGTCTCGAGACTATTTTCTGTCGGCCTTGTCTCGGACTTGATTCCTCAAAGTCTCAGCCTTTACTTGGTCTCGGACAACAGTAGAAGGAGAAGGACTCGTAATTTCAGAGCAAGTACTTGTTAACAAAAAAAAGCAAGTACTTGATAACAAAAAAGTACTTGCTGACAAAATTACTGTCAAAATATTACTACTAATCTAAAACAGCAAAATTTCTCTTGCAGGCCTTAACTGTTATTCAAAATCAGGGTGCACTTAGCATTAATCTTAACATTAATGAGAGTGCTGTTGAAGCCGCTTAGAAACATTATAAGAAAAGGATGCATATGGTTGGGATCTTCTCAATGATAGTAAAAAGTCACATGAAAAGGTTAAGAAGACCTCCTTCTCTTAAGAGTGCACTTAACCACTCCTGTAAATAATTCCTATTCTTTTAGACTTAACTGTGGATTATAAACTGCTGTGATATTAAATCATGGATATGAAAACTGACTTGTTTTTATGGTCTTGGTCTTGATTCTGTCTTTCTTCTTCAAAGACTCGGTCTTGACTCAATACTGTTTAATTATCGCTACAATTAAGAGGCAATACCATATTAGTGTTATATCTAAAATGGCTTCTTTGGTTCTTGATTGTGTTTGGCTGATTCTGCGTTCCAAGCCGTTGAAAAATGACTATAAACACACACCGGTGCCTCTTCACTTCTGCATTACTGCGCAATCAAATGTCAATTAAAAACTGTTCAATGGTCTGACATAGCCCATCTCAGCGAAGCAGCGTGTAGCACTGCCTGGCAACCACTCTCCAAAAGGAACTATATGTATTCGCGGAAGAATGGTTATTACAATGCACTATTTTATTTTTAAATTACATGGTTATCTGTGATGAAATCTCATAAACAATTTACTTAAACAGTGTTAGATAAGCAAAGCCACTCGAGTCTATGTGTATACGCTGGTTTTAGAACAGCTGAGGGGTTTAAACGGCACTCTGCTTCGCGTCGTGCCTAACAACACCCCTCAGCTGCGCATTCTTAGCACACATATATCTTCCTCTATTGAACGCTTTATGGGACTATGTGAATGGAGCATCATTCCGAGGAGGCTCTTTGTCTGTCTGGATATGCCTTGAATTGTATGAATTGTAGCCATCATCTATTTCATCAAGGTTTAAACACTCACAACTGGCAACATAAGTCTGTTCTGGCTTTGATTCACTAGCACTGTGTGAGACATTTCACTGATATAGCCAAGGGTGGACTGACGTCCAGCTTTGTTTTGAAGCATATACCTGTAGACAGACGTGTGGTGGATATAACCATAAGCATTCACACTTCACACACACACACACACACACACACACACACACACACAAACATACACACCACAGCAGAAATGGCAAGATGAGCCATGAATTATTTAAGCAATAAGCCACGAGAGACGCACATATACGCTGGTTCACAAACTCTGGTATTTCTTGTTCTAAAGGGTCTGCAATAATTTAAGAAAAATCATTGACTAGACTAAAAACATTTTTGATTAAAAAAACACTATACAGATGGAATTCATCAGCTTTCACTTCACAACTCCATCCTAATGTTGGTCTTCTTGTTCTTCAATTAGAACTGGACAATATTGAAATTGATGTTTTAGCAGGGGACCAGGATGATTAAAGTCTTCAGTAGTATTTGTAAACATGTGTTTTTCAAAAAGAACTCTCACCACATGCACCACAAATTATCTTTAGGGCTCTCAAGGATGAGGATTTGAAGCGGCTCCTCTACTGTGGAGAAACTAGGAATTATCTATTTGTTTTGCATTGGCGTAAGGACCGCAATGAAAATTTTATCAACTAACGGTTTGTTTACTGAAGATATATTGTATAGCATTGATATATAGGCTATTCACATATTTCAGGCTTTGTTTGCAAGACCATATTATTTATATGTTCAATATTATGTACTTGGAGTAAAATTGAAAGGTGTTAGAGTGCCTGCCAAGTATGTATGATTTCTTAACTCATTTACATTCATTTTTACACTCCTTTTACATTCTTTGATATAGCATTTTAAAAATGAGCATTGTTTATTCGTTGTTTTCCAGAATAGCAGACTACATTAGTAAGGGAACCTTTAATTTCTAATTAAAAGGACTCTTGTTTGTGTCTTCATCAACCTCATGTTGAATTGGAATTAAGGAATTTGTACACCCTCACATAGCCACTTTGTCAGCACAACAAAAGAAAATGAGTTCCGCACCTGAGTCTGACGAGTCTCAAAACCCAGAGCAGACGAGGGACATTCTTCCAGGAGTTTTCCTAGAAAGAGACAGCCTCTCCCTTATGTCCTTTAATGCATGCTGTGACAGTGGACCTCAGAGCCAGTGTAGGAACTTTGGGTCTGCTCTCTCTTCGCTTCACAACATGTTTGGTGATACCGCTGGGAGATATAACAGCATGCTCCTTCTAGCCTTCAAAGAGGCTGTCATATTTAAAGATCATGGCACACATGCACTCTCTACTGAATAAACCAGACATGTACACTGACATGTATGCGGTGTGCTGATAACTGGACATTCAACATGTCTTAGAAGTGTTTTTTTTTGTGACTGATGACTTTTATTTTTGTTTTCATCTACATGTTGATTGAAAAAGAAACAACTAGAGGGCACACATGTTTTCTGTTTCATTTTCCTGAGTAGTGGGTTACTAAGCACACTGAACTGTTCACTTCCACTTCAGAGAAATGGGGCTCCCACATAGCAGGATAGAGTAGATCACATGATAATGTGCGCACTAGGAGTTTCAAAGAAGCACCACAGCACGCTGGAAAAAAAAGAATTACTTGCCTAACAGATGGCCTAATGGCCTCAGGTCTGACAGTGTGTGCATGGCTCCATGGTCCTGTGTGTGTGTGTGTGTGTGTGTATCTTTCTCGCTCTCTCTTTCTCTCGGGATGTGTGTTTGCCTATGGGTGTGCATTTGATAAAGTGTCTGTATACAAAGAGTGGGTGGTCAGTGGAAAAAGGAAAACAGATGATCCATACATTTCAAAAACAGACTCCATCAAGTTGCTTTAGGGTAGTCATCTGGCCTTGCTCCAGCTTCCCACCAAAAGAGATAAACTGATTACTTCCTGTGTGTTATGCGAGTTGTAGTGAAGAACAGTAATAGGCAATTCTGAGAATCTAATTATATATCAGAAATTGTTACGTTTATCTGTTAGGATGTTGAGTGAGTAACCAAATGAAACTACTAACTGTGTGTTCTTAAAGTAAATACCCTAATATAAAGTATAAATATGACTGATGTGGCCACACATTAACTCGGGCATACATGTAATGCTATACTCCCATCCTAGCTGACATATACAATATACAGTAGGTCACAGGATCACACTACCACTATGATTGCTGAAAAACTTAAAGAACAAAAGGTTGTTTACCTGCTGACACACAGTTGGTTGGTTTATGTTGATGAGGTTTTTAGTACCCTTGTGACCTCTACCCTTTCTTCTTTGACAATCTTTACAGCATGGGTTTTACATGCATCATGAGGTTTTTTTTTCCCTCTGAGGCAAATGGAAATATACAGTGCCCTCCACTCTAAATGGCAACCAAAATGATATAATGAATAATCTCTTCTAAATTTAAATCAATAAGACAATGGGAATAATTATTATTTACATTAATAATAACCAATGTTTATCTTGCCATAGAACAGAGAGAAAGATGGAATGAGAAGCTAGTTACATTTTTATAAGGTCTGTTGAAAAGTGACAGAAAAAAATATTAGGCCATGGGTCAGAATAACAATTAGCCTCCATGTTAATAAATCAACAAGCACCAATGAAACGTGCAGATGTGCATTTATCTTGTATCAGCAGGCTGTTCATTAATCGAAAGTAGTTGTTTGATGTTTATGACATTGTTTATGGTGTTTGTTTATATGGTGTTTATATGGTGTTTATGTTTATGGATTAGTGCCATCCTTTGTTTGTTTTCAATGAAAGGAATTATTTTATATATATTATCTGTCAGACAAAGTGTCTCC
>JAGFZM010000602.1:813997-873003 GCA_017657215.1 Limnothrissa miodon
TCTCTCTCTCTCTCTCTCTTGTTTATTCAAGGTGGATAGCTCCTTGTGTTGCCTTGAATGCTTCAATTTAACATCAGGAAAGCATCAATCCTAATGACCGGCCTGCTTTGAATAGTGTGGAATAGCTTTCAGTGCTGCCAGGAGAGGACACTTGAGACACTTAAGGTCCCTGGAGCCTAACAAGTCTTTCTCCTCTGTAGAAAAACAATTCTCAACTTCTGTCTTGCCCTTTTTTTATTTTATCTTTTATGTCTCCATCTGTTTTGTCTTTTAACAAGTGTTTATAGAGAACAGTTCCATGCAAAGGGCTTTTTTTTGTAACATAAAACAGACACATAAAAGTGTCCATGTATTTAGTGTAAAATATAATTCAGGATCCATGACCCTGTTAATTACCCTTATGTCATATAAGGTTGATCATGCTCAATGTAGAATGGTGCACTGCGGAAGAGAATAAGCTAAAATGATTTGTAAACTGTGGCCAATAAAAACATGTTGCTCCACGAGAGTGTGCAAGGGCAAATATATTTGACACCGATCTGTGGCTTGTTTGTGCTTGTTAAATGGTTTGCATAATTAAAAAAAATATATCAAAAATTATTTAGTTCAAGCACAACGACCGGATAGTACAAACCGGATTCCCAAAAAGTTGGGACACTAAACAAATTGTGAATAAAAACTGAATGCAATGATGTGGAGATGGCAAATATCAATATTTTATTTGTAATAGAACGTAGATGACAGATCAAAAGTTTAATCCGAGAAAATGTATCATTTTAAAGGAAAAATATGTTGATGGTGTCAACAAATCCCCAAACATTTGGGACAAGTAGCAATAAGAGGCTGGAAAAAGTAAATTTGAGCATAACGAAGAGCTGGAAGACCAATTAACACTAATTAGGTCAATTGGCAACATGATTGGGTATAAAAGGAGCTTCTCAGAGTGGCAGTGTCTCTCAGAAGCCAAGATGGGTAGAGGATCACCAATTCCCACAATGTTGTGCAGAAAGATAGTGGAGCAATATCAAAAAGGTGTTACCCAGCAAATAATTCGCGAATAATAATTATCATCATCAACTGTGCATAACATCATCCGAAGATTCAGAGAATCTGGAACCATCTCTGTGCATATTGGTCAAGGCCGTAAAACCATACTGGATGCCCGTGATCTCCGGGCCCTTAAACGACACTGCACCACAAACAGGAATGCTACTGTGAAGGAAATCACAGAATGGGCTCAGGAATACTTCCATAAACCATTGTCAGTGAACACAATCCACCGTGCCATCCACCGTTGCCAGCTGAAACTCTACAGTGCAAAGAAGCCATTTCTAAACAAGACCCACAAGCTCAGGCGTTTTCACTGGGCCAGGGATCATTTAAAATGGAGTGTGGCAAAATAGAAGACTGTTCTGTGGTCAGACGAGTCACGATTCAAAGTCTAGGACGCCATGTCATCCAGACCAAAGAGGACAAGGACAACCCAAGTTGTTATCAACGCTCAGTTCAGAAGCCTGCATCTCTGATGGTAAGGGGTTGCATGAGTGCATGTGGCATGGGCAGCTTGCATGTCTGGACACCATCAATGCAGAAAAATATATTCAGGTTCTAGAACAACATGCTCCCATCCAGACATCATCTCCTTCAGGGAAGACCTTGCATTTTTGAACAAGATAATGCCAGACCACATTCTGCATCAATCACAACATCATGCGTAGGAGAAGGATCCGGGTACTGAAATGGCCAGTCTGCAGTCCAGAGATTCAACTATAAAGAACATTTGGTGCATCATAAAGAGGAAGGTGCGACAAAGAAGGCCCAAGACGATTGAACAGTTAGAGGCCTGTATTAGACAAGAATGGGAGAGCATTCCTATTTCTAAACTTGAGAAACTGGTCTCCTCTGTCCCCAGACGTCTGAGTGTTGTAAGAAGAAGGGGAGATGCCACACAGTGGTGAAAATGGCCTTTTTTGGGATTTGTTGACACCATGAAATTTTGAATCAACATATATTTCCCTTAAAATGATAAATTTTCTCAGTTTAAACTTTTGTTCCGTGATTTATGTTCAATTCTGAATAAAATATTAGAAGTTGGCACCTCCATCATTGCATTCCGTTTTTATTCATGATTTGTATAGTGTCCCAACTTTTTTGGAATCCGATTTGTATTATGGTATGTTATTATTTGTTGAACAGTGTGTTGTGTTACATACTGTACACATGCCATATAATATTTATGGGCTTTTATTCACAAATTGTTGGCCTGCATGCATTAACGTGAATCCTGTAAAGAGTAAATTCTTTTACAAAAATGGTCACCATCCACACCCTGCAAGTAATATTAAATAAAGTAGATGCATTAATTTGATGGTTTTGTCTTTGTATCTTTTTTTTTTTTTTTTTGCAAATTTTTGCATTTTGCTCCTGCAGAACAACCAAGGAACAAATAGCAACATTCTACTAGAGACTAAAATTGTCAGTGAAGAATGAGTTACTGAAGCCCTTCGGCTGTTTGTATTTTACTAGTGCCCTGAGTACTTTTTACTGGTTTACAGTCTTTTTTTATAAGAGCAAGAATTGATTATGTTTGATGGCACAGATTTGTGGAGATGAATACACAATAGGTCAATAAAACATAATGACTGACAATGTGAGAACCATATACCCAAACAGCACAGTATTATACAGCCAAACAGGCGGGTACCCCATCAGTTTATACCCATAAATCTTGAGACACTGGAGTTCAATCTCAGATGACGCAGAATATGACGATGCTCCAGTGAACTTAAGTTATTGTTTAACAATAAACAAGTCAACCACACAATATCGCGCGTCGTCTGGTTGTGGAAACGTGTTTTGTTTTTGCCCCAGTCGTTATTGCCCCTAGTGAATAAAATTATAGCAGATATATAATCATCTGTAATCTTTGAAATACAAGAAACTTAGGGCCAGCACAAAGACTTAAGGCCCTTATTATGTTTTGTGGGCCCCTAGGCTTAAGACCCATGCCTACTGAATAATATTCCCAATGCTTGATCAGTCACACACTATATATTTTTTATTATATTACTAAATATACATTTATTATTTTCATAGTTGTATTTATGTGGCATTAATCTTTCTGTACTCACTTGTACACTTCTATAATCATAGAAGGTAGTGAGAAAAACAACAACAAAAAAAACCTCCTACATACTAAACGTTGCATTCTGAGAGATAAAACCCATATATCGTCCTTAAGTTACCCATTGAATCACAATCAAAACAAAAACATTCAACAAAGACATACGAATGGGACCAATGGATAAAGGTTATGTAAAGCAGACATACAAATGTAAAAGAAATATGTAATAAAAATGTAAAAAAGTAAATGCCATAGGCCATAACTGACTCTTGTGCTCTTTAGTTGGGGAGAGGGTGACTGGTTTAGTACCACCTTCCCAAACCTTACAGCTGGGGAATTTTTGCACTGTTATTTCTTAATTGTAGGCCACATACCTGCATCACAGGTGCAGCATAGGTTCAAATAATTCAAGCAATAATTCGAGCAGACTACAGACACTTCAACACTGAGCACAGACCACTGACAGAGACGGAACATCGACTGATAAACAGATGTAACATTGACTTCTCCACAAACAATCTCCCCAGTGCGCACAGACGGACTGACAAAGACAGACTGAAGAGAACCCACTTAAATACCGCCACCAATGGACCAATAATTAGACAATCAAGGACAGGTGCAAACAATGACAAGGACAGAGCAGGGAAGGGGGCGTGGCCAACACACACACAGGTACAAAAACACACAAGCTGTCCACCAGAGGACGCCACGCCTCACGGCCGTGATCCTGACAAAAACCATGAATTCATTCCACAGTGATCAGGCCAGCTGGATAAAGATCACCAAGAACAAGAATGTTCTCAACGCAAAAAGTCAAGCCCAAGTCTTCAAACCATGAGGTTCAAGTCAAGCCTTCAGCCCCTCGATAACAAGTCCCAGAAATATTCAAGAAAACCCACTTTGTCTTCAATTTTTGAAGATAAAACTTATTCCTTTTACATACTGTATTACTGTTTGTGAGGGGGCGTCTACATTAGTGTATTTTGAAATTGAAACAGACAGAATTGCACCCTCTACTTTAATGCACTGCTCATGTTTTATACACTATGACTAATAAGCAGTGTTCCAAGTGTCCGTTGCCCTGGCACTTTCTCCTGGGCTTTGCACCATTCCCCTTTTTTATGATTAATAATCTGTTCTGGTCATAAGTGCCCGTTGCCTTGGCGCCTACAGTATTGTGTTGTGCACTGTTCCCTCCAATTTTATGTACTTTGACTAATCTCTGTTCTGGCCTAACAAGTGCCCATTGACATGTCACCCTTTGCCCATTTGACATGTCACCCCCCCATTTCATGCACTTTGCTAATAGGCTAATCTGTGTGGCCATTGTCATAGTGTTCCACTTAATCTTGGTGTATAGTTTGATGTTATTCAGCCCAATGAAACCCTGAATGCCTATGAATGCACACAGGGTCAGTAGAGGATCCAGTCTTGGTGTCTAGAGTATAAACTGACAATTCAAAGCTGGCATCAGATAGCACTGCATGGTGGGAGGTGAAGTTCATCTACTTTGACTAATCTCTGTTCTGGCCTAACAAGTGCACACTGACATGTCACCTTTTGCTTTGTGTTAAAGGAGTCGTAGAACACATTTTTTGACCATCAGAAATTGTTCTTTAAGGCTCAATAATAGTGTATGCAAATTTGTGTGTCTGAAAGTGACCCAGGAGCACTGCTAGAGCGTCATTAACTGGCTCATTTAAAAAACGAAACGATTCGTAATTACTGTGTCCCCTGGCAAATTCATAAAGCAACAGGGGATTGGACCAGAGATGGTTCCAAACCATCTTTGATTGGATTATGTAAATGAAGGAGGTCTATCTTAGTGGTCCCAACATCATCAACCACCTCATTTCAGATTGGCCAGTTTCAGCCCGGCCATTTCTAGCTTGACATGTAGACTGTGTTGAGGTTTTGCTATGTTCCATACCTTAAGCTACCTAGATTCAACAATAACAAGATAAATGTGGTTTGACATTCTATAACACCTTTAAGCTCTTTTACTCCCTTTTTCATGTACCTTGCTAATAGGCTAATCTGTGTTTTGGTCTTACAAGTGGCTATTGTCATAGTGTCTGTGTTGTTCCTATTTCATGCACTTTTTTATGGGATGTTTACAGTGAGGTACTGAATACAAAATGGCCAATGGTCGATTCAAACATCCAAATTGTGTTGTGGTTTCAAAAATATACATGACATTCCCATGTCCAGTGATGCCACTAATACAGCTATATATTGCACTAGGGCTAATCATTTAATTAGTTAATAAAATGTGCATTTGTATATGTGCATATATAAATGTATAAAATATGCATGCAGCTTGGACTGGGTTATTGTGATAGTTTTGCCTTTGCAAACAGCTACATTTCCAGTAATAGCACACTAAACAAAAAAAAAGAATTAAAACATGTCATCCATTTTTTTTTTTTTTTTTTTGGGGGGGGGGGGTTAATTTTTTATATGTACACTACACATGTGCTTGCCCTCTTCACTGTAACCTTGCTGGATGTGTTCAGCAACACCCATGTGGAATGGCCAAACCTCATGGTCTAAAATTAATGACATACTTGCAATGTATGGCTTTCCTAAAATTATATTGCACAGGGGCTCTTTATCACTGTACCACCCAGCCATATATATAATTTATCATACCCAACATCATTTTTCAAGCATTTCCAAACACGCAAAAGGTAAAACAAACAAGCAATCAGTCAAAAGACTTGTCATGCTCAGATTATAGATTTACATGACCTTGCCTGTCAATGCAGAACCTCCTTCACAAAACTTTATGCTTCGAATGTTTCAAAGTAGACACCACGGCAGCAAAATATTTCTTATGTAATACTGTTTGTATTTCATTCAGTTTCTGAAGGACACCCGTGTGCCTTTCTCTTTTCTCTTCCCCATACTGATTCTTATCCAGTCAAAGTGCATTGATCTTGCTTGATTTATGGGCCACCAGATGGAAGCTAAATAGAACTCAGGCACCTCCTAAATTGTCCTCCGTGAGAAACTAGAAAGTCATCAAGAAGTACTCCAATCTGCTGAGGATGCATATGAGTGATCTCTGTACATTGCCATTTCCCCAGAGAGTCTCATTGTGACTCACTCTGCACTCTTATGGTAAGTTCATGCATGTTTTTAATTTAACCTCAGACAAAAATGCCAGTCTACTCAAGCATGGGGTTCTGATTAAAGTCTAACTCCCCTTAAATTTCTCTCAATACTAATCAATGCCCCCTGGATCCCTTGGTTCATTTGTGTCTGTGAGATTATGGTGGCAAGATGTATTCCAAATCTGTAAATTATACCGTAGCGCGATAGGCGTTTGCACTGTTCATTGTTAATTGAAATTCCTATGCAAAAGCCACACATCACCTTTTCACAAAAGGTGAAACCTGACCTAAGGTGAACTGGAATGCATCCAAGCATACAGTTTATGTAATGGATTTTCAAGTATATCTAAGATACTGAAAATACACCCACAATAATGGAATTGGAAATTGTCAGGATTCTCTTTAGACGGTAAATGAATACAAATGCATAACAAAGTTTATGATCTATGTGTTGTTAATGGAGGGAAAAAAATGTAATCTGCTTGTGGTTGCTCATTCATGTCCGTGGAGAAGCCTTGTCTTTTAATTTTTTCATATGGAACCTGCCACAGTTTCATCAAAAAGAAAGAGGAATCATTAGAAGAAAGCATCTGAGAACAGTTTTTAAATGATTTTTTAAATGATTTCTGATGTCTTCAGGGAGTTACTGCACAGCAGCTGAGAGCTGATTTGCTACATTTTGTTTTGGCAGGTTTTACCGACAAATGTATTTTTGTAACATGTCAGATTAGGAGAACACTCAAGTGTAGCAATAGAACCTCCTATTGCTTCTCATTGGCTTGCAGTATTCCTATGTAACTGTAGCTGTCCTTCATAATCACTATATTACTCTCTGGTAGGGGTTATTCCCTCTGTCTCTCTTAATCTTGGTGTTTAGCTTGATGTTAGTAGTGATATAAATGATGTGGTTAATGATACAGTAGCTCTATTATTGATCCATGTGTGGGACAAAAAGGTTTCTTTCCTGAGGCATAACTGTGCTGAAGATTGAGGGAGTGGTGGTCAAAATTAGGGCTGGACAATTAATCGCATTTGCAATATAATCACAATTTTGAAATTCGCAATTGTAACGGCATAGACTTAATGCATAGGCTTATTTGTTAGCTACACTTTGCACTATGTTAAACAAGGAAAATGTTAAACAATGAAAACAGCACCATGAATGCCTATGAATGCACACAGGGTCAGTAGAGGATCCAGTCTTGGTGTCCAGAGTATAAGCTTACAATTCTATCACATTGCACTGCATGGTGGGAGGTGCAGTTCATCCACTTTGACAGGTAAAGGCTTTGTACACCTGGGATGAATTTGGTTGGGTATGAACAGGAGTGACGGGACAGAATTAAGCTGCTGAGGTCTGAGACAAGGGCTGGCATGGCAGGACGTGGGTGACTGGCATGGTGACTGTTACGCTCCTCTCATGCTGCAACGGTTAAACAGGTAAACAGTGATTGCGTAATCGCTGGGCTGCCTTTTATTTGCTAATGAGCCCCACATCTGGCAGCAGGTGAAGAGAGACAGCAGTCATTGGGTATAATCTGTATGTTTTGTATTTCCTAACGGGGGAGTTTGCTACTACTCCCCCTACGTACATATCTGTATGTATGCATGAATGTATGAGGGGGTGGCAACTCTTCTGGTGCTGCATTTCACCTTAGCCATGTGACAGCAAGATGGTCAAGGATGATCAAAAAACATGCCAAACATTTTATCATCTAGTAACCTTTTACATTGTCTCCAGTAAAAGCCTTGACAATTTTATTAGTTTCAGAGACAGCTAGCATCATTATCTGCATTGCTATTGTTATTGTAATATGGGTAAAATCTCATTAGTAAAACTGCAGTAAATTCTTGCAGTTTAACAGAGAAATAGCCAGTGTTACGTTAAATCAGGTAAATCAAAGTGAGGGGAAGGTGAAATGGGAACATATTAAGGTTAAAGAGTAATGGTCCAAGGATTGAACCCTGAGGGACATCACAGGTCAGGTAGATCAGTGTTGTGTAGGCCTACATAATCACATCTCAATGAACAACGCATTCCAAAGTGGTCAAAACCATTGTTGTTAATCATTTTATTTATCTATATGGAAAAGTTATTAATGAAAAAATGAGTGAGACAAGCAACTCCCTCCCTGGAAACAAACAAAAAAATAGGCAATACAATTAATCACTGTGTCTCCGGCTATTCTCTTCTGTAACTACATTGTCTTTAAATCTTTTTGGCCCATCTGTCTTGATACAGGACTGGATTGCTGAACCAATTTCCAGCAAAGGATAGTCCATAAAACACACACAAACACAAATCTGGGTAACATGGGCGTAAAATTGCGTATGGACGCTATGGACGTGTCTTAATACGTTTAAAATGTCCACACCAATTTCGATTGGAAAACTGCACGGCATTCGGGGAACAGTGTTAATCCCCCCGTCAGTTCCTCCTCTCAAAGACGGCGTTGGCTTTGGTGCGGACAGCCTTGCTATCTGTCTCACCTTCCTGTATGCCGGTGTCGTTGCTAGATTTGTAAATAAGCGGTGATAGCGGGATGATAGCTGACGTAACGGAGTTTCTTCTGTTGTCTATGGAGTTATCATGTCTGACTCGGGCAGGAAAAAGAAACTGACTGACATAAGAGGTTATTTCACCAAGTCAACGGTAAGTTACTCGCACAAAATAGTCTTGTTAAAACCTGTTCAGTCCCGTCCCCACAGTGAAATTTTGCTTCATACACCGGAGGAGGCAGACGTCCGTTTGGCTTCCAACATTTTCACAACAACAAACATTTTTTGCTTAATTTGCATTAAGTTTTTGCTTAATTTATATGCCTAAGTGGCTAAATATCGTGTTTACCACGGAGTGATGTAGAAATGCACCACAATCAACACAAATAGGTTACTCCACACGTCATAATAAAACATCTTACTGTGGTAATGTTTTGTCACCAGAAACTTGAGTGACTTGCATTAAAAAAATAAATTCTCAATCTTGCCAATCTTGTCCCCCGTGAATCAGATGGGAATTGCCATCATTCACCCCAAAATTGGTTAAAATCCAGGAAATTGCATCTAGATAATAGCCTACAACATTTTGATTAATTTATCCGTGCATAGGAGGTGCCTCGACCCTACATGTAGGTGGTAGTGGAGGGCCAAATTATGTCCCCACCAATGTCAACAATGTTTTGGATTACAGCCTGTGAAGTGCTGAGTAAGAAGTAGCCAAGCTAAGAACAGAGTAACAACAACTCCCGGGATACATTACTTACTTCATAACAGAAAAGTAGTTTGAGTTCTCTCTTACTGATGAGACCGAGTGCAATAGAAACCACGGGCATATCACATATAATGGTTGGGCAGTTCATTTATTTATCAAAAATACACGACATAAACTCTTTTATTGGTGTGTTGTAAGCAGCGCACTGGGTTATTAGGAGGGGGGGCAAATGAATGCCTGTATTGGACAGGGCAATTTTGGACAGATAAAGTAGATAGGCCTACTCAATTTGTGTTATTCCGGTATAGGCTACTCTAATTTGTCCCAGTAGGCTGCTTGTAGGCTAATCTAAAGCTTTACCCAAATATGCTTTTTTTTTTTTTTTTTTTATTTTTTTTTACTACAATGATTTTTCCTGACGAACACTCTGCCTTTTCTTACTATGATAATATATATATGTATATATAGCCTATTGGCAAATGAAATGAGATGCTTTACGGTTTATTCATTATTTATTTCTCCTCCTTTGACAACCTTTATGTGATCGTGTCCCTTGTACGTCAGAGTCTAGAGCTGCTTCGCTGGACAACTTTCACTATTTCGCCACCCTTCGCTCTCTGCGACATACCAAGATCTACATGGATCCGACACAAATTGGCAGGAGCTGTGGAAGGCTGGTTGGTAGTGGGTACAGCAGAGATGACGGTGTGCATTGTGAATTCAGGCTAGAAAAAAATCGCTGGAATTACTTCGACAGTGACATCAAAGCGCATCATTAGTAGACTGTAAGTCGTTCCATCAGCGTCATTTCCCGCACTTCAAGTGATTACGTTATATTAAATGTTACTTTATGTTAAGCACTGTTCTAACAACTTGATGTGCAACCTTCCTGTTTTACTTTCAATACATGGGCAGACCTGAATTTGGTTGGACGTTTAGGTAAGTTTAGGTGTTTGTTACCGTCGCACCTGTTGCTAAATTATTTCAGGGTATCTATCTCTGGTAATGTAAAACTTGCAGTCTGTTATTAATAGCACACAGCTATTAAGCAATAGGTTAACTAAAAGGAGTGTTTACAGTCAATTATAACCTTAATCACCTGCCCTAAATCCCCTTTTCTCTTGGGATAGGCTATATGGACACCAAATGACTGTATACGAACAGAGTAGCCTAATAGGGGAAATAATGGACTGCTAAAAGGTGCAGTTTAATGTTCCTGTATTTCTGAATGTTTTACATAGTTTCTACATAGTTGTCATTGGAGTAGCCGTTTTGTTCAACCAGTCAGTGTCTGTTGGTGTACTTGCCTACATTTAGGCTATAGCCTACAATATAAATACCACATTCCATCCTTTGTTTCATGCTGCAGATAATTTAAAAGTAGGCTATAGTTCTGAACGGCTTTACTCAATGTTTACTGATAACAACTTATTATATTTGCCCTGTAAAGCTAGACGTAGTTACCAGTGCATTGTCTGTTATTAAAAGAATATTAACTATGAAGAGAACGGCTGCGGTGTTCACAATTGCTGATCTAAGGGAATGATTTTATCTAACCTTTGTTATAGTCTATGCGGAGCCCGTATAGATAACATTACAAGGTAAGCAATGATAGGCTAGGAAACGCCTGTTGCTCGGGAATGAGACTACTGGTCGACGTGTGTTATAGACGCATCATTAGATTGTTATAGCTTTATTACCGTAGTATTATCTAGCCTGGATGTGATTTGATGGATGTCATAATATAGCCTAATTCAGATATAATTGTGCACAGTTATCACAACATGAATCTCGTTGTTAGACTTGAACTCCAGTAATAAACAGACACACAACGTGACATGTTAAATCACGATACACTGCCTCATATAGGCTATTTAGCCAAGATTCACCATAAATGGATTTAAGTCAACAGTTCTGTCAATTATCAATCTAAAAGCCTTTACTCGAGCGTTCATGTATGACCCAAACGGTATCTGAGAGATTTAAGTGCGAGTTTTTTTTATTGTCACCTGTATGCAGTGGCGGTTTTAGGCATGGGCGAACGGGGCAGCCGCCCAGGGCGGCATTACGTGGGGGGCGGCACACGAACTTGGAGGGGGGAAAACAAATCTGTGCCGCGAAGCGGTTTTCTATGATAAGCTACCTGTGCCGCCCCTGCCTGCTGCTGAAGGAGCCGCACAGAAGCTGAGCGAGCCGAGAGGGGATGAGGGGAGGGGTTGGGGGCGCAGAGTAGGCTACAGTTCACCTCTTCCAAATGAAGCGGACAAGATGGTGGGCTAAACTATGTCAGTGACACCTGACTTTATTACAAATAACGCACATTTAATTCAAAATGTTACTTAGGAAAAAAGAGAAAAAATATCAACACAGACCAATAAGTAGCACCTTTTTATTTATTTAATTATGTGAAATTGCTAATAAAAATAGGTAGTCCTAATAAAAACGATTATGATGTGGAGGTGAATTGGTTTAGTCTTGACTTATGGACGAGTGACTGCAGATGGGAAATCTGTTGATTGTCGATTAGTAAACACAGCGATGGAGAAAAAGGCCAAAGCTATCAGGTAACCAATTTAGGAAAAAAAGAAAAGATGAGAAGAAACGGGCAAAAGATATCCAAAGGTATCCAACAATGATTCAGTGGTGTAAAGGATAGGCTAATTCACGTAGCCTACCCTATAGCCATCGCCAGTATGATCAGAATGCAGAAGTTGACGACATTGAAATATCGTGAAGGTGTCAACGTTTCTTGAATCGTAGGCTAAAAGGTAAATTTGTGGGCCTGTGAATTAAGCAGGGGAGGGTTGCTCGACATATTACATTTGCCAAGGGGGATTATTTAAATTCCCCTGGCTCATAGGCTACGAGATGACTTTCATCCTCCGGTGGACCAGTTCAACGGCCCCTTCTTGCTATGCTTTTAAAAA
Source organism: Limnothrissa miodon (assembly GCA_017657215.1). Taxonomy (NCBI): domain Eukaryota; kingdom Metazoa; phylum Chordata; class Actinopteri; order Clupeiformes; family Clupeidae; genus Limnothrissa; species Limnothrissa miodon. The sequence continues at coordinate 826,376 of JAGFZM010000602.1, forward strand.
CACAATAAAATCATAATAGGCAATACAAACCATCACAGAAATTCTAACATTAGGCCTATTTAGTGAAACTTACCAATCCCTTATTTTAGTATGTTTTGGACAGTTTTCTTTTTTTGGGGGGAGGGGGGCGCCAGGAGGTACTTTCGCCCAGGGCGCAATTCAGTGTAGAACCGCCACTGCCTGTATGCTGAATGAATGAATAGACATGAATGAATAGACCCAGTCATTTCTCAGATTTGGAATGTAGCCTACTCATTCATGTAGCTGAGATTACACTATGCATTTTTTTTTTTTTTTTTAAGTTGAGCGCCTATGAATAAAAATCAGGGGATAAAGCCCACAGCTCACAATTCTTGTGCTCCTCACATGATGTGATAATAAAAGTTGTTTCCTTCATGTGTAGTACACATTGCAGGAAACCAGATTAAGCTAAAACATGGCGCAATCAAAAAAATCTTCCAGTTGTGAAAAATTGTCTCAAAATTGGCCATAACAGCCCACAGTGCTTTACATAGCTAGCAGCGTAGCAAGGTTTTAAAAAATCTTGGCAAGACCAATCACAAGGTAGTGGCCAGAATAACAGTGGTGGCCAACTAGTCATTTCAATTAGAAGAGTGCGACTTGGAGGCCCGGAATACCTGCCAGAAAAGTAATTAATTACGATATGTGAGAGCTAGTGGCCCTGAATGTCAGTGAGTGAAACATCATGTGCTCTATTAGATAGTGTATTGTGTACCACTGTTATGGTTCTGTCCAAGGTTTCTTCCTTAGTAAGTAGTTTTTCCTTGCCCCCCCCCCCCCCCACACATACATCTATTACTTTATTTTGCCTCATTCTTTTTTTATACACAATGGACAGACAACATCCATAATTTCACTACATTTTTTACACCGTCTAAGTCCATAATGAGCCATAGCGTCAGTGTTTGGTAAAAGTACACAACACTGATGTATATACATTCAATCATTTTTTTTTTAATCAGTGCCAAGCAGAGTGGGTTATTGTTGCTTTGTGAACTCCTTTGTCGGTTTTTAGACCCCCAACCCCCTGAACACACACACGCAGAGAGAGGAAATGAGGTACATGATTACAGTGATGACTGGGACCAAAATATGCACCCAGACAACAACAAAAGCACACATTAGTATACTGCAGCCAATTAGCTGTGCAGCACCTATTAAGGGTTGTTATGTTCTCCTGAATACATAAGGCTGTGAAAAGGGCAGGAGCCTTTTATTGAGAATGCTTTATTGAGTGTGTGTGACAGTCTTGATATTGGCATGACTTTGGCCAGAGGGCGATATTCATAATATCTTTTCTTGGCTGATTCAGGAAATAGTGTGCATAGCATAGTAACTAGGACCGCAGATCTCAAGTTACTCATACCTTAGCAGGGAGCACATATTTGAACAGAAGTGCCCTGCTGAAAATCCCAAATGCCAGGCCAGTCGTCTTACATCTGATGATGTTTTGTGCCAAAGAGTTTATGGCCATAATGTAAGTGCTATGATATCAGCAGCCCTCTGCTCATTTGTAACCAATTCAATATGTTGCATTGGCATTAGAACCCTCCGCACAGTCAGCTGTCAGTTTGTACTTTGGCCAGTTCCCAGAAGTCGACCCAGTGTGTGCACACTAATGCTCCTCAAGTATGTTCTAGGTTATTAAAAACAGACTTACCTCTGCATTTCTGGGGTGTCTTCACAGAGAGAACATGGCAGTGCTCTCAGAATGACAGCCATTTTCATCTTGTTTTCATCCTGAATTATTTAAAAACAGCACTTAAACGAAGCCACACTAACAGCCACTTAAGTAATTGGCTGCCAGTGACGTCTTTGGACATCAATTTAAACACACCCATCGACTGCCAATGATATATACACTCAACAAAAATATAAACGCAACACCTTTATTTCTGCTCCAATGGGCTGGGCTGGTGTGGTTACACGTGGTCTGCGGTTGTGAGACAGGTTGAATGTACAGCCATATTCTCTGAAACGCCTTTGGAGACGGCTTATGGTTGAGAAATGAACATTCAATGCACAAGCAACAGATCTGGTTGACATTCCTGCTGTCAGCATGCCAATTGCGCTCCCTCAATGCTTGTGGCATCTGTGGCAATGTGCTGTGAGACAAAACTGCACATTCCAGGGTGGCCTTTTAATGTGGGCAGTATAAGGTACACCTGTGCACTACTCATGATGTCAGATCGGCATCTTGATGTGGCACACATGTGAGGTGGGATGGATTATCTCAGCAAAGCAGAAGTGCTAACTATCAGACATTTAGACTGATTTGTGAACAATGTTTGAGAGAAATGGTAATATTGTGTATCTCATGAAAAATCAGAGCAGAAACAAAGGCGTTGCATTTATATTTTTGTTGAGTGTATATACATCAATAGAGCAGGCTGCATGGGGGAACGATTTTTCAATTATATCATGCTTGTAAACAGAGAACATACTGATGAAATAACCCTGAAAACAGTGAAATGGGCATAGACTAGAGAGAAAGAGAGGTTAGAAATAAGAACATGGCCTGTCATAAGTCAGTGCCATAGGGGAATCATTCATGTTATCAGCCCTGTGCCAGCCTTTGCTGTTTCTGTGTTGTCACTCCATACAGTACATGCACACGCACACACACACACACACACACACACACACACACACCTTGTAAGGGCAAATTTTGCCTACATTGCACCAAATCCTCTCATTCCCATATTTACCGACAGATCTCAGCAACATTAAACAACTGCAATATTAATTCACACTAGATCTTTAAGATCTGGAGATCTTTCTACCTAGGCACTTTTATTAGAGTTCCAATAATTGAGGTCCAAGTCAACGATTCTAAAGGTTAGTACTGCCTGAGTAAAATGAATGCAGGCAGTTGAGGTAAGGCAAGTAAATTCAGCTTAAACCTTAAAGAGGCTCTCAGAAAGTTTATGCAAACATTTTCGTGGTCATAAAATCGCTTAGAAATATTTTTTTCTGTTAGACTGGCCTGTTGTGTTGCAAACAGCGATTGAGTGCACCTCCATACAGCCCGGTATAGTGAATACGGAACGAGCGTACGCCAGTGTTGGGAAAGTTCACGTTCTACATGAACTAGTTCCGTTCATAGTTCACAAATTTTAATATGAACTAGTTCAGTTCATAGTTCATAATTTAAAAAAATGAACTAAGTTCACAGCTCCAAAAAATGAACTATTTCAGTTTTTTTTTCAGTATGTTGCGAACAATGATTTTTCGGCCTCAGACGGCAATTATTTAGTTTAACACTGAAACTGTGTCATATCTTCATATCCAATTTTTAATTCTTATCTAACCAGGGTTTACAGTTACTAGTAGTATTCTGTGCAAACTTGCCCATCGACTTTGAAAAATAAAATCTGCACTTCAGTCACGTCCTCAGCTAACCTGAACAACAAACAAGTGTTAAAACAATGGGGAAGGCTCTGCCTTCAATGTTAATGTAATTAATTATTGATTTTTTTTTAGTGGGACAATTTATAGTATAAGAAATATATTAAATTGTATGTGTAGAGTGATTTTGGTGCACCTAGTTTATAGTGAGATATTTATTGTATTGAGTCCCTTTAACAATTGACTAAGCCACATTTTCCCACCCTAAGATTACTGTAGGTTTGGTTGCACTTCAAAATTATTGGAGCAAAGTTTTTCACCAAAGTAAATAGTCTGAAACGACCAGAATGAGGCTATTGTGTGTTTTGATTTTGCTGGTACAGTTGATAAGAGCAAAGTTTATCGAATGTATTTCGTAATTTAAGAAAAAAACTTTAAATATAGGCATACATTTCGCCAAAGAGGTGTAATATGACCCTGATAACATTAACAGCTTTGGTGACTTTGGTAGCTCTTTACTCATTGGGAGTGAAGTTATTGACATTAACACGTTTGCGTTTTGCACTTTGCAGATAGTCCCAAGCATTCCACTGAAGATTGCTCATTGAGAGCAATGCCGTCGGTATTTACATATTGTTTGCAGCTCAATTCCTTACCGTACGAATTGGCAAAGTGCGCAGACCGAGAGAAAGTTTTGTCATGAGTCTCCTCATGTCCAATGCGTGACGGTTGAGAGTTCTTCTCCATCCTCCTTTATGTTTTGATGACGCATGCGACGCGACACTGGAGGAGGCTACCGTTGCCAAATTGGATCTGCAATGCTCTTGTGCGATATTGCTCTCGGGCTCCACGCAACTTCGGAGCACACGTAACCTCTGACTACAGGACTGAACAGTGTGTTTTTCGCCTGATAGGCTTTATAGAAATGGACACTTAATAACAAACATAAAAAAGAGTGAACGTGCCGTTCACAGACACCAGACATCTTTTTTTTCTTGAAACCCTGTCCTCCTGCTCTGTCTAGCCCCATATATCAGTATGTCTGCAGGAGGATGGCTAACAATTTCGCTCTGTCTGTACTTGTACTGATGTTGAGTGACAATGGATTATTGTGTAACAACAATAAAGGTCTACCACTACTACTACTACTACTACTACTACTACTACACCAACATGAACGCGTTCACAGTATCGTTTATCAGGGAGTAATACAGTACGTTCAGTTCAAGTTCACCAAAATTATGAACGAGTTCATGAACTTTCGTTCAATGAACGCGTTCAGGTACAACATTGGCGTACGCTAGCATTACAGCTAACTGTACAATATAGCAATACAGCTAGCTGTACAGTGCTCCCCCAACAGCTTTGCGGCGTTTAATGCAGGGTTAAAAAACAAATTAAATAAAATTAAATTAAATTAAATAGAAACAGTGAGCTTCAGCATTGATCATGAAAATGTAAAAAAAGTATACAATTGTACACCACTGTATGCTCCCAAGTGTTTTTCAATCGATTTACCTTTACTTGCATTTGAAAATGTCAGTGCTATGAATAAATGGAAGAATGTTCAAAATGTCAATATATTTTTTTCACATATTTTTTAGGCAAAATGATATATTACACCGGAGGCTTAGATTGTGTATGGCATTTTGTATTATGTAGCCTACGCTAAGGCCAGTTAAGGGTCTGTTGATGCCGGTCCTAACACGTGGGCTGTGGTCTGGTTTGTGGTCTGTCTTTTTAATTCCAACTTTCATTTTGTGCCTTATCATTTCTAAAGCGAGACTATAGACTACACAGAGAAAACACATCACCATTTATCACAGATAAGACAGCTATGTGTAAATGTGTGCCTTTACATATCTGCTTACAATGCATATCTATATGCATGAATCTTTATTGACAATGTGTAAGGAGAACAATGTAATTTAGCCATCTAGTTTTCCTAGGTGATGGACTCTGGACTTTGCTAATAATGTACTAATTAACCATTCACATGTAGTCTCTATGAATAAAAGGTAGGCCTGTACTTGTTACTACAAGCTAAGCAAATAAATGGCTGCCAAGGAGCATTTTGACAATGATGTACATTTCTGACCTGTAATATGTAAAACCTGATAGAGCTTTCTGTGCATCCACCTATTCTAATTAGTTCTGGTTTAGTTCACTTTAATGACCTGACCTTATCAAAACTGTACACACACAGACCCACTTTCAATTACAACCCCCATCCACACACATACAGTAGACCGTCACTTACTCACTCTCTCAGTGACTGATAGTTAGTTACACAGACAAACACACTTCCAATATCAACCCCACCTCCACACTCACCCCATCACTTACTTACTTACTCACTGATAGATACTGAGCTACAATATAAACTAAAAAGTTAAAAAGTGGTTCTCTGCTTTTAATGATTGTGAACTTTTTGTAATTGTGTAATTAATGATAATCTATGTTCATAGTTGCTATCAGTAGTCGTAGTAGTATATATCATCTGTTGAAATTAATTAAGATTTTCACCTGCAGTTTCTTGCAATGAATGTTTGCTTCACCCTTCAGTAAAAGTACATTTTCCTTCATCACTTCAGGTTCCCAACGCTGTGGCAGACAGTTCCACTGGGTCCAATCCAGTTCATAACCAGAATGCATTTCTGACAGCTCCTTGCATTCTGCCACAGTAATTTTACCCAGTTTTTCTTTGACCCAAAAGTCATGGCCATCGACAGCGGTGAGGATCTTTTTCTAAACACTTCAGGTGTCAACAGCAGCGCCTACAACGCCTTCTTCAACAATACCTCAGGAAATGCAAGCACCCTGGGCCCTCCTGAGACACTAGAGGAGATCTTGTTCCACGTGCTAGGGCCACAGCAGTCTCCGTTCTTCCTGCCAGTGGCCCTCACCTACCTGCTCATCTTCATGGTGGGTGTTGGCGGCAACCTGTTGACCTGCACGGTGATCGCCAAGCATCGCAAGATGCGCACGCCCACCAACCTATACCTGTTCAGCCTGGCCATTTCGGACCTGCTGGTGCTTATTCTGGGGATGCCGCTGGAGACGTACGAGCTGTGGCAGAACTACCCGTTCATCTTCGGTGAGGGCGGCTGCCTCTTTAAGGTGTTCCTCTTCGAAACGGTCTGCTTTGCCTCGGTGCTCAACGTGACGGCTCTGAGCGTCGAGCGCTACGTGGCCGTGGTCCACCCGCTGCGCACGCGGTATGCCGTCACCACCCGCCATGCCCAGCGTGTCATCACGGCTGTTTGGCTGGCGGCGCTACTCTGTGCCCTGCCCAACATGTCGCTGCATGGCATCCACTATGTGGAGCTGGATGGCCAACCCGTTCTTGAGTCGGCCACCTGCCACGTTCTCAAGCCCATCTGGATCTACAACCTGGTCATCCAGGTGACCACCTTCTCCTTCTACTTCGTGCCCATGACGATCATCAGCGTGCTGTATGCGGTGATCGGTGTGCGGCTGGGGCAGGAGCAGAGGGCGCTGGGGAGTAGCGACTCGGGGAAGAGTGGCAGTTCCGAGGTCAGCTGGACCATTCATGTGGAGAGTGGGAAAAGGCGACAGGTCACTAAGATGCTCTGTGAGTTCCATGCTTATTTCTCTCTCTCGCTCTAAAGCAATCAATGCCCTGTGCTTACAGTACATCAGTGCAATAAACACAAACAACAAGCAACATAAAAACTGATTAAATATGAGAAAAATACAAACGTAGGAATATTCAAAAGAAAAAATCACATCAAATCAATTAAAACAAAAATACTGTATAATAAGTATTCCAACCAACATTGGGAACACTTCAAAGTGTCTACTGACGCAAGATCTAATTTCATGTAATATGTTCAAATGTACTACTATTTTCTTTATGGAGATAAAACCTTATGATGTAAGGAGGTAGGGTAATTAAAGAAGAAATCTGGTGTGAAATGAACCAAAAGTATATTGCATCATCATAAAAACATTCTGAGTTTGTGCATGCTGAAGACAACAGCTTTTAACTTGTTCTTGGAAAAGGCTTAAAATGCTACTGTTAAAGGCATAGTGCTAGGTGCAAGGCTCAAAGTATCTTTAGTAGTAAAAAGAAGGTTTACCTCAAAGCAGACGCAGAGGGGAATTATATGCGACAATTTCTTTATAATTAATCACAATCAGGCATGACATGATCAAGTTCTGTGAAGTGCAGCAAGCTAGTTAACAAAGTATCTGTAACTTTGCAGCAATCAGTCAAGTCATAGTCCATTAAGAATCTAAATCCAAGAAAATCCAAATCTTTGGCAAAATAAAACTAATTTTAAATGATATATCTGTGACATAAAACATTTATCTGTGGCAATAACATCTCTCGCTATCCGAATAGACTATGCAAGTCAAGCAGGGAGAAGAAATAAAGTCAGAAAATTTATATGGCTCGGCAATATACGACTGCAATAAACCAACAGTGCTGAATCAGCTACTGTAAATGTAGTGGCAGCTTACAAACTCTGTAAGTGAAGTTTTTATAAAAAATCTTTTTGAGTGCTTTTAAATCCAGTTAGATATAGCTGATATTATGGTCAGTTTTTTTACTGTAAGGTCAATGTGTACAATGGTACAATAAATCTGTATTTAAACTAAAAAGAATGAGTTGGCATAAAGGTCACACTGCGAAAGCTTCCTTTTTAATACTTGTATATATTTAATATTTTTTCACACTTACGGAAGCCATGCTTGTCTGACTTGACAACCCGACTGTAGCCTATTTAGTTATGCTTAGGCCTGCATTTCAAATGAATTATTTTGGATAAATATTTTAAGCACATCAATGGCCAGTGCACTTTATTCTGCTGATCCAACCACCCTCCTTATAATGAGGAGACATATGGTGTGAATCTGGATATTTATTTAAACTTCTCCATATTAGAAAAAAAAATCTCAAAAATAGTCAGAGGAAAGTCTGAAAACTTTGGATAGAATGTCACATCACAATGATAAGACTCAGTTTTATTCTTATACTACACATGCATTTTAGTCATTTCGGTTGGTTCCATAAAAGTATTAGATTTCAGTCCTGTCCATTGAACAGATGCCTGAATTGTGTATTTCAATTTTTTTAGAGCATTTAATTGATTGTTTGGATTGTTGGTGAATATGGTATAAAGTGCTCCAGGAAAACATCCCCACCTACAACTTAAGGGCCATTAGGAAGATGAAACTAAAAAGGAGTTTCTGCGTCCCGCTCAATTAGTTTTAGCTCATGATTCATTATTTGGTCTATGTAATGTTCTTGTTCTCTTTCTAACAGAGAGCATTTGATGACCTCAGACGGCAGGGCATTAGATTGCATCCCACTAGATTTCACCTTTAAATGTTATTAGGCACATACATGTATCAAAGGGTGTAGAGACAGGCTTCTGGGTGACAGAGGCACAGTGGGAGTATGATATGGGCTGTCTAGCCCAATGCTATCTGACCACTATATTGATTTATGGTGTCCCTGACCCTGAAAAGAGAAGAGATGGAAGTGTTCAAAGGTAGATGGATGAAGCCTGAAGGGTGCGTGCCTGCATGCGTGTGTGTGTATGTGTGTGTGTGTGTGTGTGTGTGTGTGTGTGTGAGAGAGAGAGAGAGAGAGTGTGGAGTGGAGAGGAGTATTGAACATCTTAAAGTGCCGGTAGGCTTATTTTACAGGTCTTGTATCAAACAGACAAAAAACAAAATCAAGTTGTTTGAACAAAAACTGCACTGACAGAAAGTAAAAAAAAAAGAGACCAGAAACCAAAAGCGACCAGATATCACAAGGGTTTAAAGCCAGTGTAAGTTATGCTATGGATGATTACTTGGTAATTTCTTACCTTTGTAGAATTTACTTTCATGGCTGATTTAAGCATTTAAATGAATGTGTGCACCCATTGCATCAGCACAGATACTTAGTGAAGGCTCACTGCGCCCATTAGTGTTGAAAGGAGGGGTTTAAAGCTCTAAGCTTTAATAATTACATCTTACAGGGAGCTACACTAGTTCATTTGACAAAATATAAGCAATAGCTTTAGTTTTAGATTATATTTGCATTGTTGAATGTACTATTACTCAACAGTGCATTTTCCACGAGGGCCTTGCAGGGGTCATGATTAGTCTTTAATCCAATAAATAAACCATTAAATGATGTCAGTACTTGCCTTAGCGTAACATAAACCATTAGGAATGAAATGATGATAAAACATGAGCAGTCTGGACCTGAGCAGTTCTCTTCTACTCTTGACAGATCATCTATTTGTTTACCAACGTGAACACAATACTGATTTAAAATGTCAATTACACATTCATGCTTCTTCTTAAAGTCTGAAACTTTCATTCCACTTTTTGGGTGAAGGGGGGACCAGTATTAAAAGCTTCTGGGTTTAAATGAAGATGTACTTGCAGACACCCAGTAATGAGGAGATGTAAAAAAAAATGTTGTATTTTATATCAACATACTAATTGTGTGTGTGAAGCCAAGCAGACCAGACACATCTAAAGCAGCTGCATGAAACCGCTAAGGTGCACAAACCAAGGCGTTTTCACATGCATGAAGCTACATTAAATCTGTTCCCTGTTAATTGTTTTCCTATTCATTCATTCATTCATTCATTCATTCATTCATTCAAAAATTATGTTGGGAATCAATCTGTGATAATTAACAAAGGAACGAGACTCGCCCTTTCATCAGACCATCTTGAATAGTAAAACTGGCAAGCGAATAGCAAACTGGCAGCTTATCCCAACTGAATAGAATGTAATTTTTGTCAGTACAGATACATCAATGCAAATACATCATCTACATCAATGACATCAATTTTCAGTAAGCTTGTTAGGTCACAATCACAATTTTGAAAAATAATTACTGATGTTCTTTGCAAAAAAGAAACTGTCCCTGAATTTCTTTGATGCTGTTCATGTCTTTGAAAAATAGTCCTTTACTATATTGCATCATAGAATTTTAGAAATGTTGTGAAAATGATGTGTGGAACTAATTGTAGATCATTCTCACAAAGATTCTGATAAATGGTTTAAACTTCCCAGAGGGCATTTAGAGCTAAATGTCACCTGGGATGTCATTTGTTCAGCTGTACTTCTGGGAACATGCCATTCATCATTTGTAAATGGCCAAATCATCAGCAGGAACAGGTGCAATTCAAAAGTGCAATTACGAGCTCTTCTCACCGCTCCGCTGAGACCCAAAGCACAAAGAGATATGCCAATATGAGGATTGCCATGACCACTTAGCTCAACCAAATCTGAAGTACTGTCATTTACTGAGATAGAGAGTCTGATGAGGTGCTAAAAAGATACCTGTAGCTTATTGCTACCTTGAAAAGGTATAGGTTTATGTTCATGTCTCATTTTAGCTAGTCGTCCATTCCCTGATAACACTGCCAAAACAAAGATTAGTTGTCACAAAGTGGAGGCAAAATTATGACAACATACCTCTAAGACAATGGCAACACACTGTGCGTTTCTAGGAAGATACTTGACAGAACACACTGCATTGCTTTGGAAGGAGCACTGAAGGGAAGGTCTAGCTGCAACCTTTCTTGTGCTTTGTTATTCTTGTCAGTTAAGATGAAGGCTTTGTTGCTGAAAAATCTAAACATAAACAAACTTGACAACACTAGACGTCTTAACAGAGCAAAGAACAGGAGTAGAATAGAGAAGTATCTCTCAGTCTGATGCATGTTTGTTTATGTGCATTTGTAAACACATAGTGAAACAGGCTTTATGTGTGTCTGCTCCTCTTCCTAACCAAATTAACTCTTTTTTAACTCTAACTGTTTTGTCCAACTTTGTTTGTGCTTATCATTGCCTACTGCCTTCACCATCTGTCTCACTGTGTCTATTTATCTTCTCCTCTTTCCCACTTTTTCTGTCCTTCCCTCTTTATCTTTTATTTATTTTTTTATTCTCTCTTTTTCTCTCTCCCTTCTCTCTGTTCTTCTCCATTCTAGCTGTGGTGGTTGTGGTGTTTGCTATCTGCTGGGCCCCCTTCCACGTGGACCGGCTCCTGTGGAGCTTCACCACCCACTGGACGGACCACATGCATGGCGTCTACGAGTACGTGCACATCCTGTCGGGCGTACTCTTCTACCTGAGCTCGGCCGTTAACCCCATCATCTACAACCTGCTCTCCAGTCGTTTCCGCGAGAGCTTCCGGGAGCTCGTCTGCCACCAGGGCGCCGGCGCTTCTGCCCCCTCCCGTAACAGTTCACCGCCCTTCTGCAAGGTCCTCAAGAGCTCACCCTGCTCCACCCGGGTCTCCAACAGTGGCCGACGGAGCCGGGTCCGTGACACTGGCTCCAACAGTGGCTGGGAGGACGAGACAACCTTCATGTGAGGGACCAATGAGTGTGAATAACCATTATCTGCATCAACCTCATTGGTTGATCCTCACCCTCAAACCACTGATGAAGTTATCCAAACATTTTTACACCCAAAACAGTGCAGTGTTAAAATATTGCTAAAATCTGCTGTATATCTGCTTTAAGATGCCTTGAAAAAGGTGTATATATTACTGAAACAATTGCTATGCCAATATGTGAATAAGCTGCATTACATATGAATTAAACATTGTAATGCTAATGGTTTTACTGTAATTGGATGGCAATTTCATGTAAATGTGTGCAGCTGTGTGCCTGTGTTCCTTTTATTCACCACCTGATCAGATGGGCCTATGGCTGGACCTAGTAGAGGTAAACTAGAGACTCATTTGGCTTCCTATTGCATGGAGGACTCAACTGTTTCATGTTTTGTCCAAAATTATCCTTATTGTCCTTATGCGTCTGGAGTGGACTTCCTTTGCACAGGATTTGAAATTTGTCTTTGGACAGATTTTATGTCTTATTGATGAATGTTATACATGACAAAGAGATGAAAAAGTGTAGATGATTGTTCGACGAGTGATTGACGCAATGAATTTTTTTCTTTCATAAAATGTGTGTTGCACACACATTGTTTGTACTTTCAGAGGTACTATATAACTTTAATCATCAGGCTGTATTTTTTATCTCAATGCTATTAAGCTGTGATGTTTCTGGTGTGGATGTACAAATGTTTAATTGGTAGTTTAAGTCAACTTGGTGTGCAGGTAATGTGCATTAAAATAAAGGGCAGCGGTGGCGCAGGTGGTAGAGGAGCTGTTCAGTGACTGCAAGGTTGCAGGTTTGAGCCCCACTCTACCTGACCCCATCGAAGTGTCCTTGAGCAAGACACTGAACCCCAAATTACTTCTGGTGGCAGGCTGGAGCCTTGCATGGTAATCCCCTCCACTGGTGTGTGTGATTGGGGTGAATGCCATAGCATGCGGTGCGTGTAGACGCAGCGGCCTCTGGCTCTCCTGACCATCACTGTAATTTCGTAATTGTGACAACGTAATTTCGATTCCTCTGTATGTCCAGTATATGTAGAGAATTGACAATAAAAGAGACTTAACTTAAAGTGTAAGATATACTGAGGGAGCAACTTTTCAAAGACAGTGGAAAAAAGCTGAAAGATAAAAGAATGTACATTTGCTTACGGCTCTTTCATGATTCTTCATTCAAATGCTAATGATCTGATGAATTGTTCTGGGTCTTTATTCTTAACCTTCAATCTGTCCTCTGTGAAGAACAAGAAAAAAAAAAAAAGCTTGTGGTGATATTGATCGTTTGAGTTGGCTCTGACACGAGATGCTCTTTTTGCCATATCAAACCTTTAGGATAATGAGATTTCCGCTACGTTGCCATGCACAGTTGTAAGATGATGGACCCCGGTGGCTTTAAGGGCAGTGAATGTTTTAATCGTAGTGTTTTTTAAACAATGGAGAGGGGTCAATGCCCCTCCACCCCTCCTCTCATGTCTGCACTGCTTTCGCTGCATCCCTGCAAAGAGCCAGTAATTGTTTTCCCCCCATTCCTTTTTTTTCATCGGGTGCAAGGGCACACAGCTGATTTAATCAATGCCCCTAAAGAGCTATATCTCTGCTTATTTCTGTGTTCCATGTTTGTTTTTATCATTGCCTGGCATTGTGGTTGTGTGTGAGTATGTTTGACCGCATCTTTTGTTAGTGGGAGATGAAAAAGCACTTTTTGTCTCTCTCCTAATGAGACAAACCTAATGAGGTTCAGATGGACCATCAGAGAGAGCAATCTTCTATCTGTTTGTGTATTATGTGTGTGTATTACTTCTTATTACACACTTGTTTAGAGCCAAGGGAAATTCATCAGGTCAAATCATAAATCACAAATTGTTTTTACTTCAGCTTAGCTTTAGCTTTCAGGAAGGTAGCTGGTAAGCTCCCCAATATAATGTCTGAAATGTGGTTTAAACATTTTAATTCCTACTGTATTCAGCCACATGCAGTATACTGCATGCATATACCTTTACATTGTTCATCATTGCCCCGGAGCAAGCAAAAGACAAACTATGTGACTGTTTTTTCTCTCAAGCTGGTTCGCCATGTATGCTGTCAAAAAAAAATCCCTCTTGGTTGAAATGACCCATCAGTTGGATCACTGATTGTATAGCACTCATCTAAATATCAAATGCTACCCACATGGACATCAGAGAAAGACATATTGCCATCAAAGGATCTGTGTATAACCTGAGACTGCAATTTGTAGTTGTTTATTCATCTTGGCATTGACTTGTCACATTTGCACAGGATGTATGGTACATGTAGGTGTGGGTGGTTATGGTGGTGTAGTGATGAGAGACATGATTTTTGACCTTCCTTTTCCACACAAGTCTGTTTTCCATGTTAATTGGTTAGAGCAACAGAGTGGTGAGTCACACTGTGGGTGCAGCAGGAATCAATTGGATGTGCTGATACAACTGGCCCTTACCAAAGCATTCCAAATGAGAGGGATCAAGGGACCAAAGCAGTCATTTTGCAGTTGAGTGGTGAGATTAAATGTGCATGCATCAAAACCAAGCACCCAAAAAAAAGAAACCATGGCAACATAATTGTCATTAATAATCTGAAAAAATAATAGATGGTTCTTATTATGTCATGACAGACATAAAACAACAAGAAACAACAACAAAAATCAATCCAAACCAAGGGAAGTGGTATTGATTGCATTAAATGCCCTGATTTGGTGTTTTCAAGAAACATCTTTCACTGTAATCATACCTCTGGGGCACTGATGAAACATGATAGATTGTGTTGTTAATAGCTGGATGAAGTAGAAGGGACCTTTTCCCAACATTCTGGTTTGGTAGGGAATGATGTTGCTGAAGACACTGAGAGAAATACATAGAAAAGGACTGACGCAGGAATGGCATGACAATATACATGTAAAACAGGCCCAAGGTTTGGTCAGCCAAGTGCATAAAACGGATATCAAATACAGCTCAGCAAAGTTTAGATAGATAAATCAACAAAAAGTGAAAGTAAATGAAAAAAAAAAATACAAGAATGAAGGAAAGCAGAAGAAAATAGTTCTGTTCACAAACTGTCATTCTATTTCAGAGTAGCCCTATTGCCACCCTTGCACTACAGACTTTGCACAAAGTGGCACACACTGTTTGCTTTGAAGGAGTCAGTCCAGGTCCTTTTAATTCTCCACTGAATACACAGCTTTTGAACCCATTTGATGAACATTTGCAAGGTTTTTCAAGATGTCCAGTATGCCCCCTCCACGAGTTTTACTGTTGAGCTTAGCTGTTGAAAGTGGGTCGACGGGCTATTCGAACCACATTATATGTGTTGAGGCCAGGAGCGTCAAAGCCTGTGGACAGCCCGCGCTTGTCAAAGACGTAAAAGTTGAAGAGCTGTCCATCCTGTGCCTCCAGTGACACAGAGGCAGTGCTGACACGCAGAACGCAGGGGTACTCCTTCTCAAAGACCACCCGGAACACACGGTCCACCAGGTAGTTGAGCTTAATCGTCCGGTACCGCTCGGGAATGAGGTCGGCGATCTGGGGCCCGAACTGCTGCATGATTAGAACTCCGTCCGAGCCAGCTTTGATCTCATAAAAGGTGATATTCCCGTAGGTGTAGAAGCCGACGTAGGGTGTGGGGTCGGGTGGGGGAGCCAGAACCCGCTTGGCGTCACGGAAGGCCCGCTCCATGGCTGGGATAATGTAACTGTAGGCCTTGGCCACCACGTCCTGGTTCTGGGGCCGCGTGCCTGCCATCAGCACCACCAGACCTAGCTTGAGGCGTGGCAGCAGCGAGAAGGTGGCTGAGTAGCCGTCCAGGTCGCCGTCCTTGCGCACCATCTCGTAACCCAGTATCTCGTTGACCTCCCAGGGCGTGCCAGTGCGGTTGGCAAAGTAGTCCTTGTCGCAGCGGAACAGCGGCGTCAGCATGATCTTTAGCGTGTCGGGCTCCAACAGCTTGCGGTTGTAGGCCCCCAGCAACATCATGGCCAGCTTCGCCAGGTCCGCTGCTGTGGAGAACATCTGGCCCGACGGCCGGTACCAGCCCAGGTCGTACAGAGGTGCCGCCTGCCCATTGCTGTACACCCCCACAGCCATCTGGCTCTGGATGGCCGGTGTGATGTCAAAACCCGTGTCCTCCATGCCCAGACGGTCTAGAATGTTGTCATTGATCCACCGCTGGTAGTCCAGTCCCACCACCCGCTCGGCCATGACATGTGCCAGAAGGGAGAAAGCCAGGTTGCTGTAATGGCATCTGAGGAGTAGGCATGGAAGATTATTTACATGCCCTCCCGGTCCAATGATTATTAATGGGAAGTCAGGATTAATGTAATCATTAAATCAGAAAAATAATTTGTTGGCTCTTTTGATGATCCCATTTACATCACTCCAGGCATCTGAGTGTCACTGCCCCCGAACTAAATGATGATCTGCATTTTAAACCAAAAAAAAAAAAAAAAGCTACTCACTTGGTGCCAGGGTCGGCCACGAGGACGTCGTCTTGCAAAAGGTTGATGGCAGATTGAGTTTTCCCCTTCCACAGCAGATTTGTGGCCCTGAGCCGCCTTGGAAGACCTGCACACACAGTATTTGATTAACAGAGAGAGAGAAATATGAGTGCAAAAGACAGAGAGCAATAGAGAAAGATATATACACACACACACACAGATACACACACACACATATAGACACATATGGAGACGTATTCTTGCTGACACTATGCAGAATGAAAATATTAATCTTCAGCTATATTAATTTTGAAACCCTTTTTTTAAAAAAGTCAGCGGTACTGAATATGTCTGATTGCCCATAACATTTTAAACATCCCAAATGATTCCTCTAATTAAATAATACACTACAGTCTCATCCAATAACTAAACTAAACTAGAATTATGTACTGTACATTCTCCTGGCTATTTACTGTGAGTTGGCTACAGTATATAAAGGGTTTGACAATATGGGCTCAACTCCTACTTCAGTTTAATTATGTTTATAATGGGTCTATTATCATCCTTTTGTTAATTATTCGTCTTTCATTATTTTGGGGTTATGCCACCACTTTTGCCCACAATGACAAGTGACAATTGCATTTGGCATACAGAGGCAGTGGAATCATTTATCTCTAGGGGTTTTCATTTTTAATATTTTTAAGTTATTCATAGAGAGAAAACACAGATTAATGCACACAAGTCATGGTGCACACACACACACAAACACACTTCTCACCCGAGAGTTGGCTCGCCATTCTGCGTAGAGTGACAGAGGAGGAGCGGATCTGGACCTCTCCACTGTCGAGGAAGATCAGGCCGTCTGTCACATACTTAAGCTCGGAGTTGGGTGACTTGCCCAGGGGGTTTTTGATGGTGAAGTTCTCCACATACTTCTCCAGAGGGTCATCCAGAGAGCTCACCTTACCATCCTCCCACAGCTTGTACAGCATCAGAGTCGGGAAGATTTTCGACAGGCTGGCAATCCTGTGAAAACAGTCACGAATACTATTAAAGCAACTAAAAGAGAATAGCATTTCTGGCAGTGGCATACAGAATTATTTCTTCCATCATATTTGCATGAGTATCAAACTGCATTATTAAAAACCCACAGTGTAATAAAAGTGATTAATGGGGGTTATCGTGCATGCTTCATCTCCAGGGGCGGTGAGGAGCAACTACCATGTGCCTTTCAGAGCTGCCAATGACCACATGACCACAACTGATTCCTTCCTTCTTTTTAGTGCGGAAACAAACCAGGCAAGGCAAAGTTTCTACTGTCACTGATTACATCCCCCTGTTCCATCACGTCTAATGGAGTTTCTTTGTGTTCAATTTACACTTGTTCCAAGTGGCACAGATGGGGACACAAACATCCGCCATGAAATGCAATCATCGCATTTGCCATCAAGCCCAGAACCATGCTCTGTCATACTAAGTATGGCAGAGATAGAGACCAAGTTTGAGAGAATAAGAGAGAGAGAGGGGGAAGGAGAGAAGACATGAATGAAAATGAATTTGAGACGAGAGAATCACATGTAAGGAGAGGGTGTGAGAAGGGGATAAAGTTAGAAGGGATAAAGGGAAACAGAAGAAAGAGAAACAGACTGGGGAGGAGACCAGCTTTGTCCCTGCGCGCTATATGCGTGTGCGCGTTATAGACGTGAAAATATGGTAATGTCAAGATGATCCTAGGTGTCTAGATAATATAAAGGTCATGGGAGGGGGATATTTGTATGTGTGTGTGCGTGTGTGTGTGTGCGTGCATATGTAAGAACAAGAGTGAAAGAGCAAGGCAAGAAGATAGCGTGAGTGTGTGTCGAGTAGGTGTTTATCTGTGTCCCAGTGACTTCTGAACTGCCCGCGTGAGCTCTTTTTCAAGAGACCGATTGACACGAACGGAAACCCACATCAGCATAAGCCAGGGCTCGTCCAGGATTAGCACACAGCGCGTGAGCGAGGAAGGGTGGGCGCAGGAGCGCAAGCAAAGGCAACGGCTGACCGGCCATCCAGGCCATCTGTATTCAAGTAAGACAACATCAGACAAGACTTTTGACACTGTTAGATGCCCAGCAAATGCTAAACAGTGCCTCATGGTCGCTCACTCACCTGTGAAGAATTGCACTTTTCAATCTTTCATATACAAGTCCATATACAGCCAAGAAACATAGTTCAATAGTTTGAATGTGTACAAGGCTTTGGTGAAAATTATTCAAAGATTCTCTGTAAAGTAATATGTTTATGCCACTGTATATATAAATTTTGTGCACAGACTAAAGCACAATATAAGTATAGGCCCCTGTACATATATGTTGATTATGTAATAGAAAACCTAAAAAACCCTGTGAAATATGTTGATCAGTCTTGTTGTCATGGACATATAAAAATGGAGTGCCGTTTTTTCTTTTAAAAGCATACCAGGTTTAACTACGGAGCTACTACGGAGTCACAACTTGTTTTCAAACTAACAACAGTCTATCACTAATAGATCATTTATTTGCACACCAGTAAGAAAATAAAAAATAAAATACACATTGTTCATTTTGTTAAGTTCATGTTGGGGCACGATTGTCATCATGCAAGCATTTTGATTATATGAGGGGGAGCCAAGAGTGGAAAATGGAATGGCTGCTGTTTATCATTTTACTTTAAGTGAGTCAGCTATTAACGATCAAGGAACTGTTACTGTATAAGATATTGTTTCATTATCAACATAGACTAGTTATAAAACCAACTATGACTCATTTCATTCGCATTCTTATTCTTCTTATTTTGTATTTTTAAGAATCTGATTGTATTAATGTGGCATAGTTTGTGTAAGATGAGTGTACCCAGCAGTAAAGAAACAAAACTGAAAATGCAGGGTAACAGGGTTAGTAAAAGTCACCCCCCAGGTTCAGCCGAAAAGGCTTTATGGCATCCCACTCATTTTATGTTTTAAGTTTTATGTTTTTGCCTTATGAAATATATCAGTACTGCTTACCTCTAGTGTGTACAGTACTTTCAATGTTATATGTCATACTGCCTGATACAGCTGTAGGTTCAACAAACACATAGAACTTGTCTCAGTGTTTTATTAATCAATGGCACATGTCTGGCTTTTATCACCTCCACAGGCATTACAGAGGTATTGCTTTCATTAGCCTGGGCACAGCAGAATCCTGATCTGTATTCATTTGCCCACCCATCACACGTAATACTCTTTCTCAGAATATAGACTACTCCTGATGGTAGCATCTAACCTTAAATATGGAACCGTCAACTAATTCACCATAAGCGATTGATACACAGTTATAACTCTATGGCCCTGCCACCCAAACCAAACACAATAGATCTTTGAATATTCTACTGTTCAACCTAACGCCTCTGAATATTAAAATAAGCTATGTGATGTTGGATTATTCTATTCTATTACTCCATTTGTATTCTCTATCTGAGTACAACTACGGTATCAAAAAATAATGCACAGACCCATGCTTTAATTCCAAATACATCTTCATTGTTAATTATGTTTATAGGAGTTTGCATGTGTTTTCTAGCACAAGTAAGATTTATTTAGCTTTGTCCACAAAATTAATTTGTTGCTGGTTAAATTTACATGACGTCAGGTCTTTCTCTTTGCTTGGGGTGATCTGCAGCTCTTCGTACGACTTCATTCCTCAACAAGACAACAGTCCCACAACAGATTTATATTCAAAAATGGCCACAGCCTTGGAGGATTCATTCAACTGAGCCAGACATTTTTGGACAAACTGAGCTTGTCATCACTGTTAGGGATTTTGCTATAAGGTAACCCCAACTATTCCCTAACGAAGAAATAATGACAAAGCTCAACTGTCACATAACTGCAGACTCCACTGAGGGTAATTACTGCCACCTCCAACAACAGCAACAACAAAAAAACACATCCCAGAGGAACATTAGGCAATTTTCCAATGCACCCAGTGATGGCATGCCAAAGTCTGCCCTACAGTAGTTAATGTCTCTCGAGCTCGACAAAGAAATGGTGACAGGAGCATTGCCATCAGTGCCAGCAGTAGCAGGAGCATCATCAGTAGAAGCAATAGTCTCTTGCTAAAATAGACAAACAACAACCAGCTAAGGCAGAATGTGTATGCTTGCCCCCCATAAATTACAGCTTAGAAGACAGATGGCTGTCTTATGTTTTAGGCTTACTTAAGAGCATCCTAACTACTAGTGGCTATGTGATGTAAATTTGCCAGATTTGGGGGTAACAGAATGGATGAATGATGTATTATACCTTGAAAAAGAATATTTTACAGCTTTGATTTAACAAAATAAGCTCAAATGCTTTACTGCACTATAAATTTCAATTCAATTATAAATTTATCTCACATGACATCACAGCTAGGCTTTGTTCCAATTTCACAGCTAGGCTTTATTGCATAAATTATTGGCCATATGTTCATGGTTTATCAATAAGGGAGGACACAGTCATGTTTAATAATAGGCGTGAGGCCATACACAAGCTTCAGCTACTTCATCAAAACCAAGGTAAGGTGGTTTCAGTCGGACACATGTATATCTATCTATGCATTTCAGAAACATCTCCCATCATCCCAAAACTGTTTTCTGACTTTATCCTAGTCAGGTGTCTTGTAAAAGGGATGAGTGTGGGCAATGTTGGTTTTGATACTGTTTGAAAACAGAAAATATATAGTAATAGGATTATCAGCTCTCCTTGCTCCAAACCTCCCCATTCCCACCCTTTCCACACACAGCCTGGCGCTGTCTATATCCACACAAAGTTGCGGTTAAATGGTGCTAGGATGGATGAAATGGACACGACAGAGAAGACATTCAGCAGACCTTGACTTCAATCTAATGCTGAGATTTAAATAATGTATTCATAAACTTCAGAAAGCACCCACCACGTTTAAAGAAAGAAAGAGACAGAGAAAAGGAGAGCACGAGGGGGGGGGGGGGGGGGGGGGGGGGGGTGAGCTGCAGCTAGATCTGCCACAGTGTTCAGATTATCATTGATCTTGAACATGCTCTTAATGAGCATTCATTAGTATTAATCATGTTAGGCCTATACTGTAGCTGGAGCAATTTGACATGGCACTGAGCAATTTGGCTTTTGAAAATTGTATTGACAATTAACAGTCAGGGTCATCTCCCCTCATGCAACAGTGTTGTCAGATGGAATTTTATGGGAACATGTCCCCCATGAAAAGATTGAAAAGTACATTATATGCATACCTGTAGATGGTGTACTCATTCGGTGGGGTAGATTGTGGGTCACTGCCGTTTTTCTTGCCAAAATTACCTGTCCACAACACTGTGTCATTGAAGACGACAATAGCTGACATAGCAGGCAGGCTTGTGGGATTGATACTTTGCCGCAGCAATGCATCCACCTGGAGGATGAGAAAACCTTTCAAATGTGGGAAATATTTTCAATCAATAGTGTATCACCCCCATGCCTTATTCCAGAGCAATGTCCTCTGTCCACTGGCAAGGTTTTAAAATATGCAGGTAAGTTTGTTTTCCCCCCGGTCTGTTTGGTTTATGAACCTGCTGTGGTGCATATTACACTTTTGCCCCATACTCTACCTTCTCCAGGGCTTCCTTCAGAATGGGGATGGGGTGTTCAAGTGGGGTGGGCTCAGGAAAGCGAGGGCACATTCTCTCAGCGTTAGCATTCTTGCCCAAGGCATCATCTAAGTAGAGAATAGAAAGGTGAGAGAGAGAGAGAGAGTGAGCAAGGGATAGAAAGTCGAGTCGAGAAGAGTGAAACATAGATGTGTACACAGAAAGAAAGAACAGTTGGAATGAGAACCTATACTGTAGTTACTAAGAGTGAGACTAGACTAACACTTATTTCTCTGCTATGGTGGCTAAACACATGCAGGGCCATTCATTCTATGATTAGGGTCTCATCGAGCTGAATTCTTTCTACGGTTGCGTGAAAAGCCTCCTCATCCATAGAGAGTGCGGAAAGCTATGGATGAAAGCCTGTCAGTCTTTCGGTCTTGCTCTCTATTCTTTTAATAGATCTCCAGACCTCTAAAAATCTATGAAAAACCA
The DNA here is from genome assembly GCA_017657215.1 of Limnothrissa miodon. Lineage (NCBI taxonomy): Eukaryota > Metazoa > Chordata > Actinopteri > Clupeiformes > Clupeidae > Limnothrissa > Limnothrissa miodon. The sequence goes on from JAGFZM010000602.1 coordinate 848,668, forward strand.
AATGCATTTCTTTTGCCGAGATTATTCCAGTGAAGCTATGCCAGCCTAGATTTTCACCTTAGTCCTCTGACCTGGAACAAACCTCCTAGGATCACTGAGCAGCTGTTTTATTCCAGCACTTTTATTCCTACGGGTTGAACTCTCTATCCATGCAGACAACCCCCCTTTGAACCCCTGCCCTGCAGTAAAAGTAGTCAATTGTATTGTTAGGTGTAATGTAAATGAGGCTTAATATTTAATCAATTATGTTATTTTTTAGATTTATTTGAACAACGTTTTGGGCAGAATTTGGCATGGTTTATTTCAGATTTAAACAAGGATTCTTGCAGCACACTTTTTAAGTATGACCTGCCTGTTCCTGTGAATCTCAAATAGCTGCCCGAAGGTTTTCCAAGATGGCAGTCAAGTGAAGCGACTTGCCATCGCGATGTGTTTCCGCTCTAATCTGTTGCCTTGTCAACAAAAGAAAATGCAACCGGTCTGTCTAATCCCTTTCCACCGCCCACAGGAGACTTAATAGGATCTAATGGTTGTTCAGTGGGCTCCAACTCCCTCTCCCCTCTCTGACGTGTGCAGAAACAGCAAATTCACCCCTAGGGAGCATTTGGGAGGTGGTTCTTTGCATCTAATGTGTGCTGGGCCGTAATTATGGGGGCATACTTCCATAGGTTTCCCATTTCAGGGAAGCTGACCAATTTGAAGCACTCAAAATGAGAGAGTTTTGTCTCAATGCAATTTTCAATTTTCAGTAGCATTTTCCACTGCACTACCCACAGAACTCCAGAGGGCATCTCACAATTAGCATGTAATAATGTATTCCTGCATGCTAAAGATATACAATAGGTATGCAATAATGTATTGCAGTAGATGGCAAAGCCAGTGAAATGCAGTGCAAAATACCAGAGAGTATCTTGGGCAGCTGGTATTGCCAGATGAAACAGGCTGTCATCACCACAGACAGCAGCAGGAAGAAGACCAGACCCAGTTGTGTCCACTTCACCTTCATCTTGCTGGGTTTGGTGAGCCCATCGATGGCCACCACCGGCGTGGGCTGCAGGAAGAGCACAAACAGTTGCTGCGGGTGAGCGAGAGGAAACACAGGGGTGGGATGGGAGTAAGTGGGTAATTTTCCTCTCAAAGTCAAATTGCCCAAGGCCGCCTTGCCACAGAACTGCAGGAAGAACTGTGTTTCAGTGGAGTTTCATCTACGGCTGCAGGTGTCTGGGCAGGAAAGCCAGACAGGCTTCATTGTTCCCCTAGCAGGTTCATCTTGGAAGACTGCGGTAATTCAGTGAGATGGAGCTCAGGTGGATTGTTAGGTGCTGGGGGGTGAACAGGAAAGGTACTAATTTAGCTACAGGTCTCGTGGCAGACCTGTGGTACCACTCAGCTGGTCTAATGATTGGGTGACATTTGTTGTAGGGCTTTTAAAGTCTCCCACAAACAAAGGACACATAATTTAGCACATCTCAGGATTCTAATGGTGACTCTCATGATGTGACTAATAGCAAACAACTAGCCATTTTGCTTCCCTTCCACAAAACCAACAACAGAGTCACACACACACAAACACACACACACACACACACACACACACACACACACACACACACACACACACACACACACTGTACAGTACCTATTGTCTAAGGAAAATGTATCTAATTTGTCACACATAAGCACTCTCACATTATTTCCTCTCCCTCAGCAAAACCTCTAACACTCAATAACCATAACAACCAATGTATAGTCTACTCACCACATACAGATTTAGTTTCCCTCTCTCTATCTGAGTGGTGCGGGTGAACAGTTGTGATCAGTGACACATGTGAGGCAGCGGGACCTAGGTCCAGTCCCCTTCCTGTGTGGGCGCCATTAGCTCCTCTGGGTTACGGCCTGGCTCTTCTTAAGTGCTCGCCTACGCATCAGGTGCCAATCAGGCTCCGGTGTGCCGGGGAGAGTGGCAGTGCATCAGCTGCTGGCAGCTCCACCATATCCACACCGACTGTGCCGTAATCCCAGGCCATCAGCAGCTCTCCCCTGACAATTCAATTTCCTCTCTCTCTCTCTCTTACTCTCACCCCTTCTCTTCTATTCCTCTCTCTCTCTCTCTCTCTCTCTCTCAGTGGCAGCATGCAGGGACCCGGTGACATCATAATCCCACCCAGATTTACCCCGCTAAAACCCATCAAAGAGCAGAGAGTCTTAATCTTAATCCATCCCTGCCGATTCAATTCACTTCACTCCAGTTCGGACCGCTGACTGCAGCCGCTTGCTCCCGTGCACTGTGGGCCTTAAAACATGGACACTCCACTGCCACTATTTTGGTAGCAGGGATTACACCAGTGGAGTCCAAAAAGACAAAGAGAGATTCCCCCAGCACTGTTTGTTAAGTGAGGGGAAGAGGCAATGACTGGAGGTTTGGAGTGTTACTTACTCAACCGGTCAGTTTGTTTGTCGGCTTGCTTATTTGTCCACACATAGCAGGGCAGATTACATAAAACACTCAGTGTCAGATGTTCCCATTAAAACCTTCAAAGACTGAGACAAGCCATACATCTATTTAACTAGTGACTACTAGCTCGGATCCTCTATATGCACAAAATGGCCATCACAGTAACCTCGCACAAATTCATGGAATGTAATCTAAAGAGGCCTATGATATTATAGCTGACTTGGCCATATTCAAGTCTGTCCTTGGGTCACTCATTCATGGCTATTTCTGTCACACAGTGAGGTCACAACAGTGCTAATCTTGCTCAACGAGCATGTGGATCACCGGTCAGTCATGGCATGCACTCGTACCGGTGCTTAACGGGGAAAAAAGCCATGCAGGTAGGAGCTTATTCTGTCTGGTCACTAATTGGGCCACTGATATGCTGTCTGTGTGCTCTGGGGCGATCCCCACACAGAGGGATTAGTGTTGACTCTGGCAGTGTTGGAGATGTTAGCACTGACGCTTTTCTGTATAGTTCAGAGCAGTACTGTAATGACCAACCTGTATGTGAAATTACCAGTGTCTCAGGGCACATGAGTGTGAGAAAAATACACACATCCAACTAACACAAGTTAGTGGCTGCCTAACTATTTTCAGTTGACCAAACATGAGATAATGAGTTGAACGAGTGAATGTTGATTCACAACTTATCTTAAAGTTTGGTCAACTGAAAATAGTTAGGCAGCCCGGACACTAACTTTTGTTAGATGAAAGTGTGTATTTTTTTTACAGTGTACAAGAAAGAGACAACAAACATACATTTCACACAAGGCAATGTTCCTTGTTTGTGTAATGGTTACAACTTCTGCATGTTAAAACAACTTCTGTTCTGTCAAAAACTATAAATTACTTGGGGAAAAAAACGAAATTGTTCCTTGGTTCACATAGCTGGAGACTATGAAACAATCTTTTGCAGAATGCTGTCTTTGCAGAAATTTCTTTGGTGTAATAACATTTTGATGAGGTTGATTCAATCACTGTTAATACAGCAAAGAATGAAGAACATAATGCATTCTGATGTATGTAAGATTAATGATGAAGACTTAAGATCTAAATTGTGAATTTCAGCAGTAAGTTGATCCATGTTGTGTAATCAGTGGGAATAAACAGACTTCAGAGGACTTGTTTTTCTCCCCACACACTACATTAACATGACCAACATGACCAATGCTGTTACCTACAGCTAGTGCACAGAAAACAATAATATCTAACAGATAAAATATCTTACTTTCTCTTTCTTTGTGGCAAACACACACACACACACAAAGAAAACAGGCATTAGTAAAGTATTACCTGTGGTTGGGGTTGAACTCCATCCATAGAAGTGTCCCGTAAGACTTTACTCCCTGGCTTTCCCATCATGGGTCCTGGAGAGGCAAACACAGCTTTATCAAACACCTTTATGAAAGACCCCCTCTATGCTCTTTATCATGCTCTTTATTTTGAAAAGCACATTCAAACACCTCTCATTCCAGACTTTTGTTTAGCGGCGACAGGATGTTTACACCATTTGTCATGTTTTATGACAGGCCAGTGTTGTGCTTACAAATGTCATATTGAATTTTTATGACATGTTTGTGACATATTTATATAGGGTTTGTTACAGCCTATAGTCATTTTGGAAGGATCTAATAATATGCACAGTAATATCCAGGGCATTCTGAGCTATATGGAGGTGATGTAATGCAAAGGAGTATGAAATTATTTCATTTTAATCTATCTATGGTTGGTTTAAATGAGTGTCAAGTAGGTGTCAGGAAACAATCCTGCTCCCAGTTCTTCAGTATCTTTGAGCAACCTTCGCTGCCACCCTCTTGGCCTCAAGGCCTAGTGTTACGTGTGAGTCCCACTGCAACCTGCCTAATTCTGTCACGAAGATCAGTCTCATACAGTGAAAGACTGCATATATTTGTGAAACAACAGTTCTTATTTTTTTGTGTTTTTTTTTTTACTTGATTTACCCTTTCTCTCCCTTGCTCTCTACTACACACACACACACACCACATCTCTTACATTGTATAAACCAGTTCATGTTAACAGGCCAATGTCAGAAAATCTTTGTGTCTACAATTTATTATGGTCTACAAAAGTCCAGAAAGTCCAAAAGCCCTTTCCAACCTTATCAACAAATTGGTCATACCTAAGATCATGCCTTTGAATGGGTACATCCATTTAGTAAGTATGCAAATTACTTACATTTCCTGATTATTTGAACACAAAATGTAAGCATTAATTGTCATTTCTAATGCTTACAAGGATATCATGTTGCCAAGTTATATTTATTTGGAAGGTATTGTAGTCTTGCAAAGCAACAAAATCACATCATCTGACAACTGCATGCACTAGGCTTATGTACTGTTGGCAGCTTCTTAAGACCACCCCACTACATTTGCACCATTTAAAAAGGGCTCAATAAGGAAAAGTTCAATCAAAATATAAACTATGTACCAGTGCTGTAGTCTAGTTTTCTGTGGTGGGTATACTGTCTGTGATGGGGTCGCAACCTGGCCTCGACACCATACAGTAGAAGTGGTAAATTTTTGGCTGTTTGCTGTGGGAGGAGGAGATGAAGGTGAATGAATTCCGTTAGGTTCTGTTAGATGAAGGTGATTAGGTGACGTTGATTTCTTGATGGGTGATTTGCTTTCAAAAGTTGTTGACGCTAATTTGCCTATGGGCTAGGAGAACCTACAACCATTCAGTAACGTTTTTTGAGTGATTGGATGGTTTCAGATATATATGCCTACATATTTTTTTTTTTTTGATAGGCTACGTATCTTTGGCCACATTTTACTGGATATACGCAAACCCAAGATCTTTTTAGGTGGTTATACGGCGTATACCCGTGTATCACGTAGACCAGGGTTTCTCAAACTCTTTTGCTCTGGTGCCCTGTGATGTTAGGCCTCTGCACGCCCTCTGAACACCCGCCCAACCTCCAACCTCCATGGGCGCCCTTAGATAAATAGATAGTTTACTATTATTAATGTATTAATTATTATTATTATTATTATTATTATTATTATTAGCAGTTACTAGTAGTAGGCTTATCCATATAACAAAATATTTAGGTCAAATAAGTCCCAACAGGAGTGCAGTGGCAGAATTGTATAAAATTACCAAAAAACCTACCTATTATTATTATTATTATTATTATCATTGTTATCATTATTGCTCAGGTCTAAACTAGGTTATTATTAAAAAAGGAGACCTAACAAGCATGCTTTGGCTTTGAGATTCTTGTGGTAATTACAGATACAGTATGTCTAATAATTTGAGTTTTATCATAAATATTACATGTAGGTCACTACAACTATTATTATTACTATTAGGTCTGTTGTAAGCAGTAGTAGGAGTATTACCTATTATCACTTTTTTTTTTTAACTGCCCTTGAGCTTCAAGTAGGCTGCTACTGCCAAACATTGCCTCGATAACACACACACAAAAAGGTCTACCAGGAACATGGGACCTCAAACCGACAAGAGACTCACTTTAGCCCCATTTAGGGAGTCATCGTTTTTTTTATCTATCTGATCTTTGCATCAGCTCAAACACTACCTGCGATCGATCAATTCCACAAGGCCAAATAGGCAGAAGTGTTTCTTATAGCCTGCAGAGTGCGTCCCTAACGTAGGTGGCACACCTTAGCTTACACTGCACTTGCAAGCTGAAGCTGATATCACAGGCGGGATTAGATGCGCAAGTTTGACAAGGTAGATGAGCCCGTGCCTATTAAAAATTCTCAGGTACAAGCGTGTTGAAGACCTCTCAAACAGGCACATACACAGGCCAGTGTGCTGCGTAATCATACTTCCAAACTTAAAATACGATTTCTTAATTGATTTTAGCCTAAGTGTTCTGATATACTGTAATGCCGAGAGCTCTAGCTGAGCTGAGCTCATCACAGGTCAGTATACATTCTTAATACCGAGTTTTCAAGACAAGTAGCAAAGTCGCAAATAGTCAAAAGCATGGTGAACTGTAGGAATGTCGCTAAGAACTTAGTTTTACGCTGTACACTCTCAACTATGTTACGTAAGCTATAAGTTAGAGTAGCAGTAGTTTTAACAGACTACTATTTGGTTAAGAAATAATGTGTCATTAGGTTTATTCAATGCACCCTAAATGGCAAAGATAACTGACTTGGAGCCATGCTACCAATGGGAGCCTTCACTCAAAATTATTAAGGCCACCAAAAAGGCCACAGTCATGTACACCAAACAGCATATGCATATGACATATGCAGACTTTATGGACATATAGCACTGTTCATTTTCTATTTCTGTTTCATTTTCTGTTCTGTTGACAAAATCAAATGCATTTATCAAAACGTCAAAAAATGTAGGCAGCCCTGCTATTCGGCCTTGTGGAATTGATCGATCGCAGGTAGTGTTTGAGCTGATGCAAAGATCAGATAGATAAAATGAATTTTCAGCGTGTGACATCGTAAGTATGGCGTGTGAGTGTGTGAAGAAGTCAAAAGAGTGTGTCTCACGCTCAATGCGTGTGCGTTGGGAGCCCTGGAGATATGTGATGAATAATTATATAAATACACCGAACGGATGTAATGCATCAAGACTGTGTGCTCTTCCAAAACAATGATCACGTCTAGCCCGGATCATGTCAAAACCTTCAGTGTGTCAGTTGAAATCCAGTTGAAGCCCTTCGAAGCTTTAGTGAGAGAACAGTGCAGGTTCTCCTGCAGCACACTCCCGAATCAGTGTATAAAAGGTGGTAATAAAGCACATGATGTGGGTCAGACAGCCGGCTCTGAAGCACACAGCTCTGAAGGGATCTTTGTCCTCTCAGTCCTCGTCTCTAAATGGCGTGGAAACAATCCCCACTGGATTTATAGAGTGTGCTGCAAAGGTTCATGTGACACACAGCCACCAAAATCTGTCTCACTCATACAGATTTAACTATTAAATAAACAGCATTCCGATAGTAATTGTTTACTTCTCTGGGTGCTCTTACATTAGAGTATTTATGCACATTCAATCATGCACTCTTCCACATAAGTGACTTAAATGGGCTTTCAGATGAAAGAAACCTCCCGAGGAAGGGAGATGGCAGCACAAAACTCTCTTCTGTCCATTATGATTGTGACATTTGGTGTCTCAGAACTAGCACTGCTTTGGAAATGATTGATGCTATTTTGGTCCTAGCCAAATTTATGCTCATGGACACTTGGTTGAAAAGTAACATTTAAGAGGCTGTGTATGTATATGCTTGGGTGACTGCTCCTCTTACGTCCCTTCAAAATAATTGTTCAATAATCTATTTATTTTTTTATATCTTTTTCTAGTTTGCATTTTTTTATATCTTTTTCTAGTTTGCAAAGGAAGTCATAAAACTGTATATGCAAGACCATTTCTAATGATAGTTCGCTGAGCCTGCACTGAATTGAAGACATCAAGATGACTAACTCGCTACCATTCGCTTTGTGTCCATTCAGCTTTCAATGTGACAAAAATGTTTTGCATGATCATTACACTAGCCCTCCCTCCCTCTGATGAGCTGCTCTCCTGTAATGGATTCTGTAGCCCAGGCGTTCAGCTGGAGAACAGCTGCTATTCCTGGAAACCCTAGGGCTCCTTTGCGATACCCTCCCCTTTAAATCAAATAACATTATTAATGACGTCTGTTCTGACAGTCTTCACACATTCCTGTCCACACATGCCTGGGATGGGAGGCTATTTTCATGGCTGTCAGGCCGATCAAAGATCGTCAACGACCTGGCCTATTGGCCCAAGCTCCTGGGAAACGGGTCATCCGCTGCCTACTGGCACTTGTGTGATATGTGTTATGGTATAGGCCTATATATATATGAGCTATGTGTGTGTGTGTGTGTGTGTGTGTGTGTTATGATATAAAAACCTTTAGAGATTTATAACACAAAGTTCTATTAACCTAATTCTCGTGTAGAATTTTAGAATGACAGGGGGAATAGTTGACTCCTCAACAGGTTATTCCAAAAAATGAGCACATATTCACAAGCTTGGGTCAGCTCTTAACACTTGTCAAATGTTGTTTGCCTTTGGTATTTGAGCTCAGTGAGAGCGACGGAAAGTGATTTCTGACCTCGGAGTGGCGTTTACACAGAGCTCAGTTGGTCTGTAAACACATTCCTTTCTGACCTTAGCCAGCCAGTGACTGGGATATTTCTATGGGACAGAAAGGCCTGGGAAGATGTCCTGAGGTCTGTTAGCTAATTTAACTAATCCTATTTCTATGGGCCCTTTATCACCTGATATCGCCTATACTTTTGTGTAATGACATTCAATTATTGTTGTATAATAGATGTATAATATTAGTGAATGTTAGCTGCTTGCCTTTACCGCATACATTACAAGTGCATCCTTGTCATGTCATGGCTGTCTGTAATAAAAATCATAATCAATTCTGTAATCTTGTAATCCTCTGTTGGAAACACATATTCAAGTGGTCAAGGACTGGCAGTAAAAACTAGGTCTATGGGGTCTGTGTATTTTTTATTTTTTCATTATCCAATAGACATATTTGTCCAACCAGATTTACAGTGTACAGTGACGGCAGTGCTATTTATGGGTGTGCTTGGGTAAGAGGTAGACTGTAGGCTAGAGGTCTGCGTGGGACAGAATTATCAGTCCCGCTCCCGCCCGCACCCGCAAAGAATTGTAATTTTCACTCCAGCCCGCAACTGCAATATTTTGTCCCGCTCCCGTCCGCAAAAATCCTGCAAGAGGGACGGCTTAATTTCTATCTCACTGAAATGCCTTTTGGCTGAACTTTTTAAAGTTTGTCTTAGAGCCCTGCACTCCCGCGGGTGTACCACTACGACCATCCACCACGGTGATTCAACATTGAATTTTGGTCGTCTGATAGAAAGCTACCTTTCCAACCAACAACCAATGTCGATTCGATGCCCGTTTGCTATCTGGGTAGGCTACATCTGCAAGTTTTAATGATTTTAGTAACAGTAAATAAAATATCCAGCACAAATTATGTATGCTAGACACTACATTAATCATTTGTATATTTTATTTTACACTCATATTGTGTTTGCGGGACTGCAGTTTATCATCCTACCGCCTGCTCCAGCATAGTGCAGTCCGGCTCCTGCCCGCGACAGCAATGAGCTTTCAAAATGTTTTGCGTCGGGTGCCGCGGGTCTCGCGGTACACCCGCGGGAGTGCAGGCCTCTACTGTAAGCCTACATTTGTGTCATTATATGCCTAGTTATTGAATTTTGCTAAATACTAACTTGATTCATTTTCTTCATCGTCATGTCCTTTTGGCTAAGAATTGTTTGGGAGGATGAATCAAGATGAAAAGCATTAGGAGCATTAAAAAATAAAAAAATCGCAATTTCACTCCACTGATATGGATACTTTTTATGCAGAATGTTTGCTTTTTGCTTTTCCCCCCACATTTTTTGCATTCACAAAATGCTGCATTCTTCTTGGCGTGGAAGTATCTAAACACAGACAGAACTGGAGTAATTACATTCGGAAAAAAAGGAAAAAAGGAAAATGTGACGGTGTGAACTCCACCGCACTATTTATTTATTATTTATTTCTTTATTTCTGTCTAAGTATGGTTTGCTTTATTTTGCTTAGGTGCACATAAGTTCAGTTCAGTTTTGTTATTTTTCATTTAAATGTATGCCTTAGTTTAGTAACTGCGCAGGTTTCCCCATGGAGGGAGGAGTTAATTGGCACATGGATGCCTTAATTGATTGGCTGATTGCAGCCTGATTGAAGCTTAGTTCTTGAAGCCATCTGATTGGCTAACTGGCTAGGCAGCTGACCTATTCAAACCCTTTTTGGAGGGAGTCAGGAGCTTTCTTTTTGAAGGGGCTCTTTGTTGCACCTGAGTGCTGTAGCCCAAGCTGGCGTGAGCTGTGGGTTTTTTGTGATCTGTGCAGTTTATAAGTTGTGTGACAACTCAGTTTTTCTACTTTGTTTTAATTTGCTTTGTGTATGTTTTGTCATCTTTTTGAATTTCTCTTACATCTTTGTATATACTTTTTCACTTGGTTTTCGTTTTTTTTTGGTTGAAATAAATTTACTTAAATCTTTCACCCTACTTTTTGTCACTGTCTTGGTTAACTCCTCCAGACCACGAGGCTACCCTACAACAGAAAAAAAAGAGGTTGTTAAAAAGCTTGGGGTGATCATCGACAGTGATCATCAATAAGCATATGAAAGCCAATCCCTTCTCTTCTTTTTTTGTCAGTTAATCAGTTAATGTCATGTTTTTTTTTCTCTTGTGCATTTTTTTTTTAACTTTCATCTACTGTAACTTTTATTTTTGCTTTTTCAACTTATTAGTAAAGATTTATGTTTTGGTGCATGTGCATAACTTGCTTGAAATGCTTAAAACAAAATTACCTTCATAAAAATCACTTTGAAAGGCGACTCAAAATCAAGACAAGATATTATAAATCTCTTGTAGCCAAGTCTGTATCGCTAGCACATGGCGTAAAGAAGGCAACTACATCAAGGACAGCATCTCATGCAGAAGCTTGTGTACGTGTGATTAAGTATTGTGCTTTTATGTTCTGTGAGTGTTAATAATAAATTGCTTCCCACAACCATATATGTATGTGTTTCTTTCCACCAGACCAGTTTTTTAACCATCTAATGGAAATACAGAACAAAAGAAATACTACCTTAAGAAGAATGATCTAAGAATACAACATGGAGTGGAACTGTCAGCCTAAATGCTGCAGGGTTATGTAAAGTCGCTGGGCTTGGTGGACAAAGGTCAAAGACCTTTTCAGATAAATAAATTTCAGATTCAATAAACCTCATGACACATTATTTCTTAACCAAATGGTAGTCTGTTAAAACTAGCCTTCTGCTACTCTAACTTACAGCTTACGTAACATAGTTGAGAGTGTACAACATAAAATTAAGTTCTTAGCGACATTCCTGCAGGTCACCATGCTTTTGACAATATGCGACTTTGCTACTTGTCTAACATGAATTGCACCGTTCTTTTAGCCTGATATGATCATCCGCTTTCACTTTGTTTCACTTTGTGCAAAGCGTCTGAGAACCAGCCATAGGCATTTGTTTTCATGACGGTGGGCGGGATACTTTCTGCTTCAACCAGTGGCTACTGCTTAGTCGTGACGTATACTATTTCAAATTGGGCGCTAGAGTTCAACGTCATCGCCTTTAGCCCCCGATCTGTTCGCTGATTTGCCGACACGATTTCTTGTCGGAGAAAACCAAAGCTTATCATGAGTTCCCTGACTAGTATGTAGGTTAATGAAATTAACCGTTACCACTAGGCCGCGTTAGCCTGGCTACCGTTCTTTTACAATACAATACAAACCGTTCTTTAATAGGCTACGTCTCGTTCAGAAGTCTTTAACATCTAACGTTAGAGCAACAAGCTACCAAAGTACTTCTAGTGTATACTGACCTGTGATGAGCTCAGCTGAGCTAGAGCTCTCGGTATTAAATCAGAACACATAGGCTAAAATCAATTAAGAAACCGTATTTTGTATGATTACACAGCACACTGGCCTGATAATTCTACTTATCTACCGTGTGAAACTCGCGCATCTAATCCCGCCTATGATATCAGCTTCAGCTTGCAAATGCAGTGTAAGCTAATGTGCGCCACCTACGTTAGGGGCGCACTCTGCAGGCTATAAGAAACACTTCTGCCTATTCGGCCTTGTGGAATTGATCGATCGCAGGTATTGTTTGAGCTGATGAGATCAGATAGATTAAAATGAATTTTCAGCGTGTGACATCGGAAGTATGGCGCGTGAAGAAAGAGTCAAAAGAGTGTGTCTCACGCTCAATGCGTGTGCGTTGGTAGCCCTGACTCTGTACTCTCCTATTGGAATAAAGTCAGAAAGTCCTAAAAATATGTGTGTGTTGCTTCTACCACAGATCAGGCTCAAGCCTCCCAGCGGTAAGCTCAAGAGCTGCTATCTCGGTCCTACAGGGAACTGGAGCCTCCTGCAGGACAGCATTTTGGGGGGCTCTGCCCTTTTGTCATGAAATCTTCCAAATGCACGGACACACGCACACACATCTGTTTGCACGCAAGCACACATGCATGCAGGCACACAAACATAAACACAGCTTGTGTAAGCTGATTTATCCTCCAATTAATAATTGAGGATAGCATCAGAGCCACTGGAGCCAGTAGGGTGGGGGGATGATGTCATATGAGAGAAGAAATGCTGGTTGGAGGCATTAGCTCAAGCATGTCACATTTACTGGGTTACAGGCAGGCTCTGTTCCTCCTCTCCACGCCTGTGTAAGTATAAGCATTGGCCCAGCACTACTTTTGCTTAGAGAAAGCAATCCTCTGTAAGCCGCTCATTAACTAATTCGGTTGTCCTCCTTTTTTTGTTTTCTGTACAGCAAACTTCATAAGAACAATATTCAGCATAAAATGTGGCAAGAAGAAGCTAGACCTCAAACTACACACAAATCACATTTAATCCCACAGCCTACCAACACAAAGACCTTGACAGGTCAAGCATAGCAATTACATGGTCTGTAGAAACCAATGGAAAACTGATGAGGTTTCAGCCCTTTTTGTGTGTGTCACCTTATTCTCCTCCCTGTAATAGCTTGTGGATTCACAACCCACACACCATTCAGCTCTTTCCTGCAAACAACAACAGAATTCTGGCCTTGGGGTCATGAAGCTACCGGCTTGTTTTCTGAGTGGAGAGTTTACTGAATGATGCCCTCATTCCACTGCTTTTTCAAAATTTTCACGGCAATTTCAATGTTATTTGCCACCACTGAGTTCTTTCAGAAAGCCCATTCATGTTCAAAAGGCCAAAATGGTCTCTCCAAGTTTCTACTCCCACTAGCTCTTTCCCCTGTGTTTTTCCATGTACCGATATAAGGGAGAGGCAAAGACTACAATAAATGCTTATGGAAGCCTAAAAGTTTAATGAAAGCGAAACAATGAAATAATCCTCATAACATAATGATCGAATCCCTCCAGGAAAATAACATCACAACTACACCTTGATCAACACAACCTTCTCACAGGTGAGGGTACTGATCTCAACAAAGAAGTATGAGCTATCTGCCCTATCCTGATAGATCTCAAAATTGTTATTAGGAAAACATTGGCTATCTAGTTCTATCTATCCATCAGGTTATTTTTTTTTCAGCAGCCAGTAAAAATGAAAAATCTAATTTCTTTCAAATCGACCCTCTTTATCATTCGTTTAGTCCTAGAAACCCATGAACATTTGTCAGTAATCCATTGTAGTAGATGCTGGCCCGGTGAGGCCCTTCCAATATAAACCAATACATCTACAGAAATAAGTTGAGCCAACAACTTAGGCCCAGTAAATAAATGAAATTCATGACGTGATAGGAATGGTGCCACTTCTGGCGTCAGCCCTCTCTGTTTGTCATGCATCGCAGCGTACGCATCAACCATTTGATGTTCACTCTTGTGTGTTTTGCTCACCTTATATTGGCCATTTTAAGGCATATAAGCTACAACATGTTATAGACGTGTGTTCAGATATGAATGATATAACTGTTGCATCACTGCAAGGCTTTTTCTTGTGCTTAGGCAATGACTGGAACATCCCTTCTCTGTCTGGCCTCAAATTCCCTCCATCACTTTAAGATCATAAAACCACAACATTTCTTTCATCAACATGTGATACAGTACTACTGACCTGCCTCTCTTACTGATGCTATAAAATAAGAGATACCTGATCCTGTTTTTTACATCTCTGAAATTACAGAGCATGTGCAGAACAAATTGTCAGTTTAGTTTACGTCAGTTTACTAATACCAACTTAAAATCTTTCACAAGCTTGATCATTTCATCTGTGAGCCTGATACAAATCTAATTCAAAAGCTGGTGACTCCCAGGTTTACTTGGACACAGAACACATTGCAGGTGCAAACTTACCGGCCGGCCGGGACGGTGCGAGTCCAAGGCAAGTTCTTCCTCCTCTTGGAGCCGCTGGCGCTATGGGTCTGCCACTCCTCCTCTTCTGCACGCACACTCCGGCGCGAGGGGCCGACAGATGTTGTGATCATAGCCAGAGTTAATTCCGCCTTGTACCAGGCCCAGGATTCGGGATTATCCGTGGGCAGCCATCATCTACATCTGCCAGTGAAGGGAAATGGACGCCCGCGCAAAAGAAGATAACAGTGCATGCGTGAATGTGTGTGTGTGTTTAGTGTGAATGTGTGTGTATCAAAGAGCAAGAGAGAGAGAGTGACACAAAGAGGGATATTGACAGCTTTCGAGTCCACGTGTATCAGTCTGTGTATAGGCCAAGTCTTTAGAGGGATAACACTGTGGGTAGTCCTGAACCCTGACTTCACCAGACTTTCTCCTTTTTTCATGTACAGAATATTTTGGCTGTGATGTGTCTAAAACAAAACTCCCCTTCATATTTTGAAATATTTCATTTTAGTCTCTTTTCACAGTTTCTCAACCCTTTTGGATGTGTTCAAATTATAACTAAGGAGGGCACCACAAAAACATCCTGTCATGAATACTGATTGAGCCAAATCCATCTTGAGCTATCAATTTGATACTTTTCTACATGTATTAAGCAGACTGTCACTGTACACCAGTCATGGATCAATGGATGCCAGAAACAGCAGTCTATGACCTTTGACATGATATGTTCATCATATTCATTTTTTGACCTACATTCAGGCTCATCTTCATTTTCATCAGGGTGAGTGGAATACAGACATCTGCCTGATGTCAAAAAAATGAATAAAACATTTTGTTCTGCCAGACCAGACGACATTTCAGAAATGTAAACATCAGCTGCCACACAAGATACACAGCACATCCTCCTACTGAATGTTTATTATTAGTGGGTCATCAGATCATAATATTTAAACTAGTGCACAGTTGTTTAAATCGTTACACCTAGTGTGTCTCTGCCACTGAAAAAAACCCACAGAATATTCAAATTGAAGTCGGAAAAGTCCGCCTGTTAAGATTAAAGCTAATGTCTCACTAACATCTGCTGTCTGTTACACATCAATTGGCATATTATCATCACCATCTTATCTAACCACAGTTTAATTACATGGTTTGGTAACAGTTCAGTGAGTCACATGCACTGTTTTATTGTGCCTGGCAAAACAATACCAAACATGGTCAATTGGGAAAGAATAAGCAGTCAGTTACTTAACACTGAGTAAATTTATTCTACAAATAATGATAATAAAAAAAGGGTCATATTGTGATTGGAAGATAGAGCGAGAAAGAGGGAGAGATGGAAAAAATATGGGCAAAAAGTGGTCAAATAATGACATTACAGAAAGAAATTTTCACATTTTAACCAAAAGAAGATGTAAGTTATCTATTTCTGCCGTAGTCTACATACATATTAATTTGATTCCTGTTTTGTTTGTGAGCAAGTAATTCAGAGAAGAGCACTGTAGAAAGAAAGTGTAATGTCTAGGATCATGTGTATGGATATATCAGTACAATGGGGGCACATATGATTAAAATAAAATGTTGTGGGTCTAGATGTGACTAGATTCAATTTCAAAAGCGACAGGCTTACAAGTCTAGTGAAAGTTTATGATGTGCTAAAACAAAAAATGAAGGACCTCATTTGATTATGTAATTATCTAGCAATACTCTCAAAGACTTTTAAGATATTCTCAACCTCTGGTGAAGTAGTGTGTTGACTCAATTTAAGTCATTCTTCTTCATGAGGAAATATATGTATTTTTACCAACATAACCCAACTGTGACACTTAGGGTGTATTCACACCTGAAAAGTCCTTTGGTCCACTTGTTTGGTCCGGATCATTAGCGGACTATTTTTTTTTCATTTGGTGCGGTTTGCATTCACACTGTACTTTTTGCAAGCAAACTTTATTCTGTACACATATATCCACGTGTGTGACGATCGCTGCTCCCATTGGACAGAAAAGACTTGAGCACCAGAGTCCGTTTGGAAGCGGACCGAGACCACCTCAAAAAGTGGGTCTCGGTCCGGTTGTTTGGAGATATGACCATAAAGGAAACATCCCACACTGTCTTAGTCTACAGTTCCCTTTGGCACCAATATATTAGCTATGCAGATGCCAATCATCTCTCCCTGTGTCATGACTGACTGATTTATGCTGACTTTACATGCTGACTTTGCTACCTGGTAGCAAAATAAAATGCTTTATATTTCACATCCACTTCCAGTCGTTTCCTGAGCTTATAGGGTAGCACCCTACATGAGATGAATGCAGAAATGAATGTCAAATCCTTCATCTTTTCTCTCTGGGCCCTCTGCAAGTGCTAGATTTTGGATGAGCATCCATTAATTGGTCCTCTGAGTCAGATAAAAGCTGCTCTCCAATCTTTTTGAATAAGTTCTGCCATATGAATAGCACAGGGACTCAAATAAGTCTATCATCTGCAACCATTTGATATCCAGGAACTAATCATTTGCATCTTGTACCTATATTAAAGAATTAGGCCTAGCTAATTCTACACTTTGTATCTGAAACATTTAGAATGCTAATGGATATAATCAAATGAATGCAATAAGACAAAGGGATGTACATGTAAATTGTCTTATGCTGGGCTCAAACTACACGATTTAAAAACCTTATACGATTTTGACGTCGGGTTGCGCCGCACACATAAAGAGAATCACAACCGACAATCTTGTCTACAGTCGTAAACGTGCACACACTACACGATTGGAACGCCCAACATTCCATTTCCAGTCATAAATATCAAACATGTTTGATATCTACGATTCCCGATCGGTCAGTCTTGAAACCCCGAAAATTCTATCTTAGAACGTCGCACACGACAAAGGAAACTGGGCCGACAATTGCTTACGATCCTCCTGGGGACTGAACGTTCCCCCGATTGTCGTAAGGGGGGGGTTCCAGCCGAGAATCCTGTAGTTTGAGCCCAGCATTAGAGTTCTTAGTTTAAACTCTTTGGGTGCAGAGTTTGGGATAATAACAATATCAGTTTTGCCACAATTATATATTCCAGTTCTTTCTCATGAACCTAAACTGTCAATTGCTGGTTTTTCCTGCAGTCCCTTGACATATGGTCAGGACTAGATACGAACAACGTACAGTAACAAGAAGTTTCAAGGGTTAAATTGTAGTTTACATTGGAGTGTTGGAGCAACATTAAACTAGTTTGAGTGCTGTCTATAGACTACTGATGAGGATATTGGCTGCATCAAAAATGTTGGTGATACGGTACCTGAAATTAATCTGTTCATTAATTAATTAATAAAAATTATCTGTTATATTATCCAATAGGGATTTTGTTTGATTCATTGAAAATGCTTGACTTAAAGAAGTCATAGAACAAGTTCTCTTTCGTTTCGAAGCCGAAACGTACGAGTGGATGATGCCTATCATCTCCTACTTTTTCTGAAGTCAATTTTAACCAACCCTTTGAAAAAAGGGCAGTAAGCGCTCTGACGCGCGCAGGCAACTACTTAGACAGCCCTGCGTGACGTCAGAAAGTCTATATATTGACTGCGCTTACGCTTCAGGTCCTCTTTGCCTCTTTCACCTCGCCTACTGCGTGTGTTTCTGAGTCGTTTTTTCCGTTTGCTTCCGCAAATATTCTAAAAACCAACTCTACGAGTGAAAATCGGTTTTGCGACATGCTCATCGCAAGATTTGTAGCAAAAGTCAAGGCACGCAGATTTGAATCTGCTGGGACACATTTGAGAAGTTGCAGTCGCTGATTTGTAGCTGTATGAATGTACATGTCACTCTGTTCATGCAAATATCAATCTACACATCTATTAATATTTTTCTCCGTGTGTGTGAATATTTTCCACAGGTGAAAATTTCAATCTGCAAGTTCACACATTTTTTTTCACGCACTCGTGTGTTTTTTTTCACCGTGACTGCAAATTTAACACGCACGTATATGAAAATAGGCATTTACAAGTTCAAATATTTGTTCTACGCATTCTCACATTATATTCTACAAGTCCTCAAATCGAATCTACACGCTCGTGCATTTTGGAACATATCTACCTTCATACGTTTCGACCCTTTGTCCGGCGCGCTCCCCTCTCCTGATGCCCTCCCGCTCCCTGCTCACCCCACTGTCGTGGCTGATGCGCAGGCCTCCTGGGAGGCTCCCTTCGCCGCCATTGCCCCTATCCAGAGCCACGCGGCGTTCTACGCGATGGACGGAGCGGGCGCCAGTGGTCTCATGCAGCTCCCTCGCGTTGAAGATGCGGTCGCTGGCTGTCTAGCGCCATCTTCTGCCACCACCTGGACATCGCCTCCCGAGCTTCCTTCTAAGCCGTGCCAGCGCACGGAGAGGCTCGTTTCGAAGGCCTTCATTTGTACAGGCCAGGCGATAAGGGCGATGAATACCGCCTTTCTCCTCTCCTCTCTGTCTGAGGAACTGGTGGCAGATCTCTTGGCGCAGCCGTCGGATCTTACCCTCCATCAGCTGCGCAGAGCTACCGCTCTCACCTCGCTGGCCATCAGGGCGGCCATTAAAGCCGACGGGCGCTCCCTAGGCTCTTTGGTCGTCATAGACAGGCACCTCTTCCTAAGCGTGCCCCGCCTCAACCAGCCGCTTCGGCTACGCCTCAGGCGCGTGCTTGCGCGCCTCAACGGACGCAGCAGAAGAAAAAGGCGGACGCGCCCAAAGCCGCGCCACCGCCGGCTACTGGGTCGCAACCTCCTTGGCAGCGCTCTCGCTCACGCGGACGCGCAGCTCCCGCCAACCGTCCAACCAGCCAGGAACGGCGCAAGAGACCACAGCGATCCTGATACGATCGCGTGTGTGCGGCAGGGCATGTCATGTGACCCCTATCCATTGACTGCTATGCCTCTGTGTGCTCCAAAAGGCACGGGTCCCTGCTCTGCAGTCCCCAGCTCGGAGCGTTCCCCCCCGCTTCGGCGGTCCTCTCTGATCTCACCCCCTCAGGGGGCGCTGAGTTTGCCTTGTTCACAAGCACTCCGCACACACACTATCGCCCCTCTGGGGCAATGTTTCATGATGAGCCCCGGCCGGAGGACGCTCTCTGTTCTGTCAGCGCTGTCGCGCACTGGGGCACCGATTCGGTCTCCGCCGCGCGTTCAGCTTACACACGCCGTGCGCTATGCGCCTTGCGTGACGTCACGCCTCGACGGCGCCCAGGTGGCGCCGAGGCCTCTACTAACGTCACGGTCTCCGCGTCCTCTGTCTCTCTCGCCTCCGAGCAGTGGGCATGCGACGCATCTGAGTCGTTCACGGTCGAGAAGCCCTTCCCGTCCTCTCTCGCCGCTTCTGTCGGCCGATTTATCGCCCAGGTACGAGCGGAACTGTCTGCTCAGTCTGACACTTCTGCTTTTTTTTTTTTTTTTGCTTGGCTGGGATGGTGGGGTGGTGGGGTATGACTGGATCTTTAAATAAACCCCGGATGGACTGCTTACAGGCATGAAACCGAGTGCGTAACACTCGTCTTTTCATTCTCCATTGACCGGTAGCGCTTTGAAGTCTGTACGACTTTGCGTTGACTTTAGCAATGGCTCAGAGTAATGAAAATGAGTGCATTAGACTCGTCTTTTCATTCCCCATCGACTGGTTAGGGTTAGAACTTGGTTTTGGTTTGGGCCTATTTTTAGAAATGACTTGGAGGCATGAAACCGAGTGCGTAACACTCGTCTTTTAATTCTCCATCGACCGGGTAGGGTTAGAACTTGGTTTTGGTTTAGGCCTATTTTTAGAAATGACTTGGAGGCATGAAACGGAGTGCGTGAGACTCGTCTTTGAATTCTCCATCGACTGGTTAGGTTTAGGATTTGTGACAAAGAGAAAGGTCTTGATGGATGGCTGCTAAAAGCCTTATAAACCATAAGCCTTTATGGCACAGGCCTGGTTTTCATATCCTTCATTAAATAGAATGTGAATAAAATATATATTAATTATTGCCAGAATAAAACCCTTCATAAAAATGAAAAGCAATGAGGTCAATCATTAAAAGTAAACATGAAGACAAGAACAGGACAAAGGGAGGAGACAAGGGGATATTTTTATTGGTGGGGATGTTATGTGATGTTTATCTGTGGTGAAAAGGAGTTTTTATGGAAAGAAGAGAAGATGGAAAGGAGGACAGAGACCGGAGGGAAGAGAGTTCTCCTGAGCCCAACGGGAATCAAAAAAGGTTGGGATTATACTATCTTTTTGGCCCCTGAATCTATTCTTCTATTAACCATAGCTTCCGTTCAACACAGAAATCACTTCAAAACTTCTCCCATTTTTTTTTTATTTTTTATTATTTTTTTTTTTAATAAAGTTTAATAGGTTTTGTAATAATGAGTTCTTTTATTTTCAATGTTTACAGGAAGAAGACCTCGGGCGGACGGAAATGGATGCTGTGTTGATGTGAGAAGGTACCAAATGAGGATGAAGACAGGTAAGTATGATGAATGTATATATTCCACTAGATGGCGGCAAAAGCGCTTTAACCAGAAAGATGTTAAAACAGGTGAGCATGGATAAACGGAGGGTAGACTTATTGCAAAAAATGTATATTGTTTATTATTGAGCAGATTCCAAATCGAAAAAGACATTTGTTTCTTAGAAACTTTTAATCTTTCTTTTTCTTTTTCTTTTTTCTAGGTGGCGGAGATCAGCTCGAGGAGACCCCCAGGAGAAGATGGAGCGGCAAGGAGAGGAAGAAGAGGAGCAGAGGGAGACTATGGATCTAAGGTGAGTATTGCATGAGGTAAGTAAAACCGGATATACACCACATAACATTTAACTAGGGAGTTAATGGGAAATAAGTGCTTTTTGGGAAGGGGTAGTGGGTTGAAATCAAGCGAATGAAAGTAAATAATCAATAATAAATAAATAAATAAAGCCTGAAATAGGGGAAAAGGTATCGGGGGCAAATTGTTGTCTTTCTAAAGGTGTGTGAATATGTAAGCAAGGAGGGTAAAATTCTATCAAGGGACCCATCGTATATAATCCATGAAATATGCTTACTCTATGTAAGTGGACCACAGTCCAAATGAGCCCATAAGGCACCCACACACAAACAAACCAAATACCTTGACACCGCAATTCAAAAAATAACGACTTGAAAAAGTCAAAGAAGATTCAAACCCAAAATAAGTGCTTAGTGTAAACAAAAAACAAACCAAATGTAAATTTACCAAAACAAGCCTTAAATAGAAAATCAAAATGGGAAAAATGATAGGGGGAGTGAGGAATATGTCAAAGAGTTTTCAAATGGTTTTAAATAATCAATAAATAGAAATAATTGTTGACATAAATAATATTTGAAATTCATGAGAAATCAAAAGGAAAGGAGGGGAGAGGAAAGAAAACTTGGACCTAACTAAGGGCCCGTGTGTGAGTGTGTGCGTGTCTGTGTGTGCCTACGTGCGTGTGTATCTGTGGGACTGTTTGTGTGTTTATGTATATGTGCGGGGAAGGGAGGAGGGGGAAAGGAACAATAAAGGGGACTGGGACTCCCTACCTAAATGTACATGTGGATGTATACTAAGTGTATTGTGATCCTATGTGTTCTGCTGTTTGCGTCTACCTAGGTGTTAGGAGGTAGGAGCGTCTATTTCCCTTGCCCTCGCAGGGGGTTCGGTGGCCGCGCGGACGATGTTGAGGCGGCGTTGTCCTGACTACAGGAACGGGTGAGTAGTTTGGTGGACCGGAGTGATGTGGGCTTACCCCCCGATAGTCTGGTGTTTTGCAAATCTTTTGATTGCGGCGTCTTAAAGTAATAGGTAAGCCAACCATGATTTTAAAATGGTATGGGCCGTCGCCTGCGTCCAGTGGATGTCGCCGTGGCTGGGGGTTTTGAAAAGCAGTTGATTGATTTCAGGTAAGTATTTGGTGCGGTAACAGATGTGAGTGTTAAAAAAGTGAATGTTATGGCGGAATTGTTGATTGGGGTGGTGAGGATAATCATTAATGAGCGGAATGTAAATATTAGCTTTGGGGAACATGGCAGACGCCGTTTTAAGCAACGCTTCTAATGGCAAGATGACGTCTGCGCTAGCTTTAGCTTTTAGGCAGTTAAGGAGACCGATGGATAATATCACCGTTCTGGGTCTCCCATCAGGTGCCTTGATGCGTGCTATGGCCTCTGTCAGATGGTGTATGTGAGCGCCCGGAAAGCTATCGATTTGGACGTTGGAGTTCATGGTGGGCTTAATACGGCTTAGGTTGGAGTCACCTAAAATCACCGTGCGTTGTCTGATGTTGATGTGCCATTTCTGGCTACGCAGCTTAGAAGCTGACACGTGCACAAGGGGTTCCGAAACCGGGGTGGCGTTTGAAACGGCTGACTGTTTTTTAATGAGTGTCAACCTATTAGGTCGCCTGTCGGAAGTGGGGGAAGGTGTGGGGGGCCACGGCGACCCGCCGTCCCTCGCCGGAGTGCCGCCCAGGAGGTCGGACATGGAGTCCTGTCTGGACGGCCCCTCGGCGGCCGAGGAGCTGTCGGATGGAGGACTACGGGCAGCTGTCGTGTCAGGTAAGTGAATGCGGCTGTGAGATGATGTGTGTGTGACAACAGACTTTTGAGCTATGGATGATGAGTGGTTAGAACGGGAGGGGAGAGGGAGTAGGGAGGAGTCAGAGGTGTCTGGCGTGGTGTAGTGTGTGTCTTCAGTGTCGGTGTCAGTGTCAGGTAATTGGAGGGGTTGGCGGGAGGGAGGTACGAGGGGAGGTTGGAAATTAGGGGAATGAGGGGGTAGGAGGAAAAAGGGGGAAGGGGGGAGAGTGGGAGGGGGAGGGAGGGAGGAGCTGGAGGTCGTAGTTGGGTCGGCGCTCAGGTGGGTAGGCGTAAGGTTGTTCCATGCCTTTGCAGATGTCATCATCCCTTCTGGACGCCCGCATCTCCCGTGTTCCCGCGTCTCTGGTGGATGAGCCGCGTGCGTCTGGGTGGGGGACACGACCGGCGAGGGGGCGGAGACATCCGCCCGGTGCACACTTCCAGAAGGAAGATCTAGCGTCGCCTTGTCGGTCTCCTTTCCCAGGGTGCGGCGGGAAGAGATCGCGTTGAGAGGCGTCAGGGACATCGCGGAGGCCATCAGGATCGCCTTCTCATCCAGGCTGGATTGGGAGGCTTCCCCGTTGGATTGCGGCCTGTCCGCGCGTCCGGCGCGGGAGAGCGTGGGCCCACCTTTTTCGTGCAGTCGCTGCTCCTTGGGCGGGGGGAGAGAAGGGGTAGAGGAAAGGGGAGAGGGGGTAGAGGGGAGCGGGTGGAGGGGGTTGGGTTTCAGGAGGGGGGGTGGTAAGGGTGGGGGGGGCATGAGTGTAGAGGGGCTAAGTGTAGGGTCAGTGTTATGTTTAGTGTTAGTGTTGTGTGTGGGTTTAGGCACCGCTGAAGACGGGGAGGAGCTGGGTTGGTTACTCAGGGTAGGTGAGTTGGGTGGATCAGTAGATGGGTTGGGGTTAGCATGGGTGTGGGAGGGGGTGGGGACTGTAGGGGGTGTGTGACTAGGTTCAGTGTTAGTGTTAGTGTGTGTAGAGAGTGTTAGATTATTGGTAGTGGGTTGAGTTGTAGTGTTAGGTGGTGGGAATGTGATCAGGAGGCTGCTACGGAGGGAGTTAATGGACGTGAGGGTCAGCTTGCGCTTGTATCTGACTCTGGCCCATTTAATGGCCTTGTCCAGGGCCTGGGACTGAAATGGACCCAGGTTCTGGCGGATGTCTATTGTAAGTTGGTTGTAGTGTTCCATTAGTGCTTTCATGTTCTGTTTCATCCAAATTGTAGTATTATTGTTAACCTTGTTTTTAATTGTGTCGTTTGGACATGCAGGTTTGATGAAGTTTGCCAGTTTATTCACTTTTCTGGACATTCCCAGCGGTTGTGTGTTGTCCTCTAAACACTTCTCCAAAATTTCTAAAT
>JAGFZM010000603.1:0-72500 GCA_017657215.1 Limnothrissa miodon
CTGAGTGTGTGCCAAGAACACAACACACACACACACTCACAAACACACACACACTCACACCAGCAAAGCGACTGCAAATGATTCACACAACAGTACATGAACCAGACAGGCTAGTGTTTTAATCTGAATAGACTGTGTAGTGCTTTTTCAACTGCTCACAGAGGTAGCAAATACAAGTTTAAATTATTCCCCAAGTTTGAACCATTTTTGTGTTTGAATCATTGCTTTATTTTTTTAATATCTAAAATATTTAATATTATTTAAAATAAAACAAAACAAATATAGATAGATAGATAGATAGATAGATAGACAGACAGATAGAAAGATGATGGGTAGATAAATACAGTAGATACAGTAGATATAGATAAATATTTAAATGTGTGTATTAGAACATTTTCATACATTTTAAGAAACAATAGTCTCCATGCTTCTCAGCTACTTAATAACATTTTAAATGTTGTTTGCTTGTAAGGCACAAGGCTTGATCTCATGGCCGAATTAGAACGCAGCTCTCAAAGCTCAAAGAGCTTTCTCTTTGGATAAGGATCTGATTTTTATCTACATGCCAACAACACCACCAATAATAATAATAATAATAATAATAATAATAATAATAAACAAGCCACAATAATAAGATCAAATATTGTTCTGATGTATAACATATCAAATTAAATCTAACTGTTAAAACATTTCTATTTTACAAATTAATTAACATGAATATAAATAAACAGCAGTATTATAACCATTTTTTAAAATGCTTAATGCTTAATGAGTTGAAACAAAAGAAAAGTAAGGGTTATTTTGTTGCTAATGATAACAACAAAATAAGGGAGAAAGGTGCTGCGAGAGAGATAGAGATAGAGAGAGAGAGAGAGAGAGAGAGAGAGAGAGAGAGATGATACATGTAAATGTTTTGTCTGCTGTATTTTGAACAGAGGGTGGCTGTTTAGAAATGGACTTTCTGATTATTCAATAAGTGAGACAATTAAATATTCCATGCCCTGAGTTTGCCAGAGCAACTGAACCACGCACGTAACATTTAACAGGGCTTGACAGATGTTTTAAATAATGTTTATTTATCAATACAAATATAAACAGCCTTAATCTAGAACTCCCTGGAGACACGAGTCTCCGGGATTCTCGTCTCGCGCTCAACTTCTAACAATACTTTTTCTTAAAAAAAAAAAAAAAAATAGATTATATCTTAAGTTCTGAGGATCAAAGTATCTCATCTGTAATAGCTATTTTTAAGATATTTTGATCATAGTCAGTGGTGAAATGGTGTGAACGCAATGCAATGCAATGCAATGATGGTTGACATAGGGATCTGATACTGTTGGTCTGTTAAGAGGCTCACTGACTGTGAGATCTTATGGGGAAAAACCCAAACTGAACAGAGCCTGCAAGTGCACTTAATAATAATAAATACATGAGCAAAGTGTACTGAATATCTACTCACTCACTTGCATTCATTCATTAATGGACATATTTATTCATTATTTCTCCATGATAACATGTTCTGGCCCAGAGGTGACACACATACACACACACACACACGCACACACACACACAGGAAAAAAATATCATTAAACTTTAATTAGAAAACAGTTGCCATTGCCCAGTGCTGAGAAAGCCCATGTGATCCATTGTATATATTTACATCAAAAAAATGTCAATGCTATTCTGTGTCACTCTATGATTAGCAAGTCAAACATAATCAGAAACACACACTGAGACAGTATAAATGAAAAGCTAAACTAATCGAGGGGCCCTTCAAAGTTTCCAGTGGCTCGACAGCCTCACACATACACACACACATACACACATACACGTATAAAGAACACAGGAACACGTTTGAGGATGACAGAAGATAGTGAGATGAAATAGATCTCCATGGGACTTTAAATTCACTTTTTTTTCTCTCCCACCTTTCATCAAAATAAGCACACAGGACATCAGGATCTATCTGTATGATTGTCTTCAAGGCTTGTCACTCTAAGTCTTTTCAAGGTAAGTGCTTGCATGTAGTTGTGTAATGCTGCAGCCCCACGTTAGATGGGAAAATAGGAAAATGAGAACACTTAATAGTGTTTGTGCTTTGTAGCCTATACAGAAGCTTTAGTCGACAATCCTATTTCTTTTTTTTTTGTGTCTATATATCATTGACAATAAATAATCATAATCCACAAAAGCTACTAAAGATACTACTTTAGTTACTTTGCTTACAAATGAGCTCCATGATATTTAACAATCTATTTTAAAATACTGATAAATAAAATCAACCCAATTAACACTGATATAAGCTTGGAAATCTCCAATCTCCAATATTGCTACGGTCACATTTAAAACTGTTAAAACATAGACCTGTGCACTGAATGTGGTTAGGAATATGTGATCTTGAGAGTACAATCTGTGTTCGTGTTTTGATATCACTAATGCTTGCGCTTAAAGGGCGATAATAGCGCGGTCGGTGCCATAGACACTTATCCTCACAAAATACCAACGAAAGGATTTCCATCAGACGCTGGACGTTTAAATGCAATCTAGCCCGATGCAGGTGAGAGAGCCTCTGTCAATAGTGGTTGTTGTTTTGGGGTGTTTGCGCTCTTGTGTTGTTTAACATCAAAGGGGAGGTGGGGGTTGGGGTGGGGGTGGGGGTGGGGGGCTGTTCAGTGGTCGGTGACATGAAAAAAAAGCGCTTTTGTCTGCATGGCATAATACATTTTAGCGATACTTCATCGGCTCCTCTGATGGACGTCTAAGGACCACTTGTGAAGTACGGTGTGTGTGTGTGTAGGGGTGTGTGTAGGGTGGGGGGGGGGGGGGTGGGGTTGTGGGGGGTGTGTGTGTGTGTGTGTGTGTGTGTGTGTGTGTGTGTGGGATGAGGGGGTGTCCAGATTTTGGCTTGTTGGAGGGTGTGCTGAAGCACTGTATTGAAAAAATAAACAAATCAGAAACAATTAAGTGTGAACTCACATCAAATATTCATAGAGCGAGCGAACCCTCTGTGACGAGCCATCACGCCACCTCCAGTCCTCCTTTTCCATGTCCTGATCGCATGGAAATGTGTCTACCACTTAAATCAAATTAGTCATTAGCAAATTGGATCAACAATTAGAGCAAAAGAGCTACATGGAATTAGTGTCATCCCAGTCATGTTTTGTCACCCTGTCAGTAAAACTCTGAAAGTACTTTTTCCCCCTCTCTCTCTCTCTCTCTATCTCTGTCCCTTTCATTCTCTCTCTGTCTCTCTCTGTCTCTCTCTGTCTCTGTATCTCTCTCTCTATCTATCTATCTATCTCTCTCTATCTGTCTTTCTTTTTCTCTTTCTCTCTCTCTCTCTCTGTCTGTCCTGCGGTCCTGTTCCCGAACGTCCTCTGATGAAAGTCGCATCTGTGGCTTTGGGCATCATTGGCTTTCACCTCCCTTATTTCAGTGAGGCCCCCCTCTGCACAGATGGGGCAGCCAGCCGCCATCAACACCACCACCAACACCACCACCACTACCACTACTACTGCTGCTGCTGCTATCGCTGATGCTTGTTGTTTTTGAAGTTGAATTTATTTCGGTGGACTGAGGGGGGCTGAGGGCCTTTTTGGTCGAGGTCTCCGCTCCCCTCTCGCCCCGTCCTGACTTATGCCTATTGACGGTTCTCACTCGTCCCCTTCAGAACGGGGAATGTCAAAACCCATAGCTGGCAGATATGCAGCGGTGTCCTTATTATGCTAATTCCGAACCCACTGATAGGCATGTTCTGCTTCATAACTTGTGCCTCCATGTCACCAGTCAAATTATATTTCAGCAACTACTGTTCAGTCATTTGTCAGTTGGACTTTTTGTTTTGAGGGGCCTCTCTGGCATCACTGATTGGAACTGCACAAACTAATTTTTTATTATTATTTATTTATCTATTTTGTTTGTGGTTTGCATTTTGTTGTGCATTTAAAAAAAATGCAAAATCTAAAATGTTATTTAAATATGTAGTTGCCCAAATTAGTTACTCTTGTTGAATTCTGAATAATGATATAATAAAATTTTAAATATTTGAATAAATACATTTCATTATTGTATTTGTAATAAAATATGGTAAAAAGGTGCTGTTAGTGTATATTTTAAAATATCATTTTCCGCATTCAAATTCTCTCTGCTGTACTAGAGATGACAGACCTCCCTTTAAGGCATATTAATAAATAGTCATGATCCTTGGTCCTCACATAAAAATCACAAAATGAACAGTGATCAGAGTTTTAGAACTTCTGTGTAGAAAATAAACATAAATGCACTTAACCAAAACATAACTAAACATATTTTTATTTTAAATATTTCATATTTACAGTTATACAACTATTTCATAGTTACATTATTGAAATGGCCTGAAATGCAGTATGGCATGTCTTTTAATATGCCTATTTTTAGCTTTTTGTACAAGACTATGGCTGTTAAAATGCAAATAAGAAATATACATAAATCTTTTTAAAAAATTATGTAATCATTTAAAGAAAATCCCTAATGTGTTACTCCATTCAATTTTTTTATATTCCCACAATACTCCATAGTCCCAAATTAACATGTGTTCATATGCATAATCCAACTAGTCTGGTCAGTTTTACACACTCAATCATCCTTCCTTTCTCAGCTTTATCATTCCATAGACCTGGAAATCTGGAGTAAAAGCTCACCGAGACTGAAACCTCTGTCGCAATCAGAAAATAAAAAAAGGTGCCTGGCACCCCAACCCCACCCCATCCGACCTCCCTGTGCCCACCTAAAAAAGAATGGTTTGGCCTGCTTTTAATATTCATGGCTTTTCTGCAAGCTCAGTTCAGTAGTTTCCATTAAGCATTAATTAGCAGCCAGAGGGGAGACCAAACAAAAATAAGGAGAGGAATTGCTAATGGAGCTGGGGCGCTGAGGTGCCAGGGACGGGGTGCTGGGGCGCTGAGGTCGGGGTACCGTGGCGTCAGGGCGTCGGCCGACACATCAAAGGAAGGATTCTCAGATGGGTACTGACTGAGGGTGAGGTGTGTGTGATTTGTTGTTGTTGTGTGGTGCTATATGTGTGGTGTTGTGTGTATACAGTAATGTGGTGTGATGTACAAAACTGTACAAATTATAAATGGATGCAGACATAGTCCACATAGCCCTCAAGATTGTTCTATTGGGAATGATAGCAATCGTCACTGTTGTTAACAGGACTTGGTGTTTTATTATGGTTTATTATTTGACACATTAGTTAGAACCGGTCAAGCTATTTAGCCATTTCTTATTGGATAAGACACATTTGATACATCACTATGAGTAAGGATATCCCATGATATACCATGAGTGACTATTCACATCTAAATTTTACACATTTTCTATGGAGAAAATTTCCAATCAGTATAGTATAGTATATTATAGTATAGTGTGGTATGGCATAGTTTAGTTTAGTATAGTATACTATAGTATAGTATGGTATACATTTGTATAATAGTGTAGTATTATATAGTATATTATAGTATGGTATGGTATTTGTATGGTATGGTAAGGAGTAAGCTTGAGCTGTTTGTGACATCGCATAGAACATCCACGTATACTGTATGTAGCGTCTGTGAATCGGTTACTGGAAAACTTGACTCATCCTTAAGTTGGCACCCAGAGGTGGCACAGATCACTCTCATCTCGTCTTCCATTCCCGTCCTGTCTGGTCGCTGTCCAGTCCCGCCAAACTCCTGCTACAGAATCAGGAGACAGTGGACATTGTTATGAACTTAACAATTAACTTCACTTAGCATGATTAAGCAATTGAGACGCAGCACTGACTGTATACATGATGGTATAGCTTTTTTATATCAGTATAGGTCCTCTCAAATAAAGCATTCAAATGTGTGTATCTGTGTGTGTGTGTGTGTGTGCGTGTGCATGCATTTGCCTAAGTGTATTACTAAGATGATCAAGGCACCCGATTCCTCACAACACAACCCATCCAGGGAGTGCCTTGCCTTGAGGTTTCTATTAGTGCGTGTCATCATTAATATGAGGCTGCCTGATTTTATTTGATGAATTTACACAAATGTATATGTATGACACAGAGCTCTGGTTTGTTCAAATGAGCACATTTGTTCAATTTGAATAAACCACATAAACATTTTGCATAACATAATAATGCATCACTTGTGCCAGACTAAATAAAAATACACACATCATTACCAAGCATTTTGTCTCGATGTTTACATGCGTTATTAACGCTTGCGGAAGATCGATTCTTTCAAATAAACAACTTGGAGGCTCGGTTTTTGTTGAACACCTTGAAAAAGACATATATCAAATACTTCAATAACTTAAGTTGTTTCAGCTGGAAAACAACGAACTCCAAAACAACAACACAAATGTGTTGCCTTGTGCTGTTCTATGTGTTTGGTAGAGGGCTTTAGCTGGCTCAGAGCACGGTAACTCGAGGATAAAGACGACAGCGGGCAAAATAAATGATATTGTTGCAGAGGAGTTATCCTTAAGCCCTGCGATCATATTTGAATTGTATTGGTGAATTGTAATCAGGTATTTTAGCTTAGTGGGGGCTACGCAGGGTTGCCATCTGCCAGCCGCAGCCTATTCCCTCACACACTCTGGACTGGGGATGTGTGTGTATGTGTGTGTGTGCGTGCGTTTGTGTGTGTGTGTGTGTGTGTGTGTGTGTGTGTGATGGGGGGATACGGTGGACCACTGCGCTGGTCTCTGCTGGAAATCCACACAAGTTCCCCTCGAAAATCACTAAATCTACAAATTGTAATGGAAGAGCACAGCAAAGTAAACCCACAGCAAACAGCTATGGGTGTGAAGCTACCACTGGGCACGCTGGCTTCCCGGCCCCCAAACACATACATATTTCATGGATATTAAAAGAACATGGGAGGCCATCAGAACCTACACAGAATGTGAATAAAAATTTTACAATGTATTTTTTTTATTTCCTTAAATGTGTAACCTTTGATTTTATCCTTTAACATACCACATTAACCCCAAAATGAAAACCGTTAGTTAGTGTCTTAATATTCGCACTAAACTCTGTGTGTGTTTCATTATTTGTTGATAGAAAATAAAGGATACAATATATTTTTTTTTACTTTCAATGTGTTAGATATCATCTAGTCACTAATTTAACCCCATAGATACAGTAAGTGTGGTCTGAATGCATGTGTGTCCCGCTGCTTCTCAACGAGAGT
Source organism: Limnothrissa miodon (assembly GCA_017657215.1). NCBI lineage: Eukaryota > Metazoa > Chordata > Actinopteri > Clupeiformes > Clupeidae > Limnothrissa > Limnothrissa miodon. The sequence continues at coordinate 7,203 of JAGFZM010000603.1, forward strand.
GATTTGACCTTTTTGACCTTTTGTGTTCATTAGAGCAATAGTTCAGTCATTCCAATCACAGTCCTGCTGCGTGAGCCTGCCGTGTGCTGTCAGTTGGAAGGAGAACCAGCAAATGTTGTAGCTAAAAACACAGACTGAGTAGCGATTCTGAGCAGCGAACTAAATGGCATCATAAGTTCCCTCTCACTTTCATTAGCCACGGCACAGTTCTGTTAGTGTTAGCTGCCGGTTCACTATTTGGTCTTTTGCTCGAAATCTTCCGTTTTTTTTTGACAGAACTTTAATAAGTGAATGGTTGAAATTACTGTGAACTAACACCTTAATATACTAATATTAATCATGTTGTTGTGGTTGTTGCATGTTGTCATGGTTACAGCTTGTGGTGTTCAGGTCAAAAATAACTGGATTTTTAAGTTGATATACCGTATATGAACTTGTGGTCTCTTGAATATTACACAATTTAAAATTTAAAACCTTAGTGCACTAAATGATGACTGGTGCACTTCACTGAATGGGGCCTATGTAATTCAGTGAGGACGTGTTTTTTTATGTGGAATTGGTTTGGGGTGAAAGTTGTCACTAGTAGCAAAAATGAGGAGTAAGAGGTGTGTTTATCTTTGTAAATGAACACAAACACACTGTCCACCTTACTGTAATCTTACCCCTGTTCTCACAGTGGTCCTGGAATTTTTCACCAGAACACAACAGGTATAAACCCAAATGTTGTGTAAATTATTCAAATATATGTTATGTGTTCAGAAATGGAGCCTCATGATCATTAAAGTTAGATAAAGTAATTTTTTGAGTGAACACTAATAGATTTTATTCAAATTTGACCAAAAAAAAGAGGGGTTACTTTGTAAAGATCATATTCTAAATATGATTCTGCCATGTAAACAGAATATTTTTTATCTAATTGTGAATAAGATAATATACATAATTTAACATAATCAAATTAAAACATGCGCCGTATACTGATCACAGACAGTCTGTGTTTCTAGGCACATAATTCCACAGAAGTATAAGGGCCTTGTACTTATGTGATAAATAACTGACCACAACTGACACAACTGCCAAAACATTTAAATAACTAACAAAAATTTGGTCCAACATTGATAACATAATTGCAACACAGGGTCACAAAATTAATAGAGTTTAACACAGCTTGTATTTTAGTTCTGGGACATTAAATAACAATCAATAATCAAGGATGTGCATTTTTCACTATTTAAATTCCTCCTTGTGTCTCTGATAGAAAAGAAACAGCAGGAAACTCAGGGTGGTTAAAAAAAAAAACGAAATTTTATAAGTTATACACAGACACCACAATAATTCTTCCCAATTTTTCAAGACAACAGAAGTGGCTTTATAATTAAAAATGAAAAAAAAAATGTTTCTTCTAATTTCTCTTCCTCTCTTCTTACCACCTATCACAATCCATTACCACAAATTAGGGTTCAATAAAATTGCTATTCAGAGATAATTAGGGGCCTGGTTTTGTGTTGGGGAGGTCGTGTGTGTGTGTGTGCAAGTGTGTGTGTGTGTGTGTGTGTGTGTGTGTGTGCATGCGTGTATTGGCTCTGCAGCTGGGGGAAGTGGAGTGTGACATGGCCGCGCCCTTTGAGCGGCCCCTTGTCCCAGCGGCCCCTGCAGCAGTACCCGCCTCCCTCCCTCACCTGCTGAGAGGGAAACAGATCCAAATTAAACAAATTATTTCAACCCCTTCTGTTTTTTTTTCCTCCCTCCCTCTCTCTCTCTCTCTCTCTCTCTCTTCTGCATGGACCGTGAAAATCGAAACAGAGGCAAAGTGCCACACAATGATCTTGTGTCGCACTGACGATTAACAAGGCTACGAGCGGAGAAAGAGAGAGACAGAGAGAGAGAGAGAAAGAAAAAAAGGGAGAGGAATAAAGTGCATTTAATTGGCAAAAGGTTTGTCTCCCATTAATTAACACTTTCTTTCTCACATAAGATCCCATCTTCACATTCACAAAAAGGAGAGAAATATTTTGGGGGGCGGTGATAGGATTCTTTTTCTTTTCTTCTCTTCTCTTTGCCTTCAAGCCTTTGGAAGAGTAATCGTTGATTTAACAACGGTTACTTAACTGTTTTGTGCATGGTGGCAGCAACATAATTTTTTCCCCTTTGATTTAGTTTTGGCTAAATTACTTTGGCTTGTGTTTTTGTGTTTGTTCACAACAACAATCTTTTGCTCTCAGAGGAAACTTGTCATTTCCTGTGCCGGTCACTGCTAAAGAACAATATAACAGGGTTAAGCCCCTTAAAAAAATGTATAACTACCTGTTTACATTTACTTTCACAAGGGCATAAAATTCCAATTTACATAAACATGAACACACATACAGCATGAATATACTTAGTGATTAGCGTGAGACCATATTATACAACATATGTCCAGACATCCCTCAAAATCGCAATGCATATTTTATGCCTTTCCCTTATGTTCCCAAAGTTGCATTAAACTCTGCTGGGTGATGCCATTTGTGCATGCCTTCACATTAATTAATTGTGGAGGAATATGGTCTGTTTTCCGCAACTGGTGAGAACGAAATGAGAATCATTGTTGGAAATACGGTAAATAAACGCACCTCATAAAAAACTTCATACAGAACTGGGAGTGTGACTGTCTGTCCTTTTATAAAGTGCAACTTTTTGAGACAAACTTGACACTTCTGAGCTCTAGTATCTCCTTTTCATTGTTACAATCTTGTATAAATTAGTACAATTAGCCTTCAAAATTAAGACAGCTGATCAAAACGTCATAAATCAGCCTTATTTGAGTTCAGAAAATACAGAAAACGCAGCAAAAGGTTTGCAATGAATACACACAAAAATACACACATTATTTTTCATATAACGCCGCACTCCGACAAACTGGATTCTCTCTCTCTTTCTCTCCCACTCTCTCCTTTCCTCTCTTCGTTTTTCTCTTTTCTGTTGACTTGTCTGCATTCTGCTCTGCTGCCCGCCCCCACCCCCCACCCCCCCGGAGGCTCGCAGTGAAAGGCTCTGATCGGTCACCCTGCATCAGTGTCCATGCGGAATGTTAGTGCCCTGGCTGCAGACAACCCTCTATTGCCCAGAGAGAGAGAGAGAGTGAGAGAGAAAGAGAGATGTAGGGGGTGGGTGTGGAGGGGGAGGTGAGAGAAAGTGAGAACGGGAGAGATAAATAGACAGACAGAGGAAAAGAGAGTGAGGGGAGGGGGAAAGAGATAGATAGATAGATAGAAAGAGAGAGAGAGAGAGAGAGAGAGAGACATGGTCAGAGAGCAGGTGTCTGGAGAAGGGTAAAGCTTGGGATGCCCTCTTTGTGGTCAGTGAACAAGCACACAATGAGGGCCCTGGGCTGACCCTCTCAAGGGTCACTGGGGAAGTTATCTGACTGGGGCCCCCTTTTTATCGGAGGAGGTGTGTGTGTGTGTATGGGTGGTTGGTGTGTGTGTGTGTGTGTGTGAATGTGTGTATTTGTGTGTATGAGTTTGTGTGTGTGTGTGTTGGACTGGGGTCCTAGGCCTGCCAGCTGATTACACCCCTCCACCAAACATGCACTTTCACAGGCCTACGCCAACCTCCCTGAAAAGAGACACCACTCCACTCCCCCTACACACACACACACCAAGCAGCAACACCACCAAAGCTTGTCAAAGGGGTAACTCTACTTTTACCTGTGCGCTAGAAAGCAGCCACCAAGAACAAAAGGGACAAAAGGGTATCGCAGGTGTAGCATTGCTTCTCCACTTCTCCGCCCTGAACGAGGCTCTTTTACACGCCAAACAGAGCAGCGCGGCCTCTCCCATCACCCACAATTATGCACTTTAGAGGGAATAAATATGGCTGTGGGGAGCCCAGGCCCCAGGAGACCAGCAGGAGTTGGTGACTGACTCTACTTCCCTTTTTCCTTTCAGAAATGAAGAGCTAGATGGCTTAAAACACACACACACACAAGCACACTCACTCACACTATTCTTTTATAAAAAAAAAAAACACTGAGCTCGGATGACACAGGGCCAGAGCATATACATTGCTTAACCATTATGTGTGCTTGTAAACAGAGGCACTTAAAGGTACATATACACCGAATCATACCTCCCACTACACACACACACACACACACACACACAAAATCAGAACAGTTAAAAAAAAACCCTGATTGACCATTCACTTAAACACAGTGTAAGAAGAACTGTGTGTTTTGGCAAGTTTATGGGGCATGAATGGCCATGCCAAATTAGCACATTAGGTTGTATTACTTATTTATTTATTTATTTTGAAACAAATTAGAGGGCCACTCAAAAGTTTGGAATATGCAGATCGCCATTAATCTGTCCCCGATGTAATGTACTCGTGAAGCACTGTTTGAAAAATGTATATTAATGTGGCCAAAAAACAAAAAAACAATGTCTCTGTGGATTCGAAACCAGCTCACTTTAGTCCATTTGTACATCACAGTTAAGGGCTGCGTTGGTTGTGGCTATCCATGCCATTACGAGCAACACATGAACTAGTGCAATTAAAGTAGCTTACAGCCCATTGCAGAGTCACGTAAGGTTAAATCTGTGGTAATGGGGGACTTCTAAGTCAAATGAGAAAAATGAAGCCACACGACTTTTACTTTTCTGACTGCTTTTTTTTTTTTTAAACATATTGTATATACTTTGATATTCTCACTCAACATGAGTACGTATAAGGAGACGTATTTTCTCCAACATATTATTGCATAATAACATTTACTTACTTCACACACAAAAGAGATTTATTTTAAATGATAAACTAAAACTAATACTCTGCGTTTCTTTATTTTAAAAAAATGTTTTTATTAACGCCTCAATATTATCTAACTATATATGCTACAGTAAAATGGCATATGATACAGTAATGGTATATTAGTATATAAAATATTAGTATGCGACTATAAAATGACCAGTAATTGTCTAACCACGAGCCACAGTAATAATCATGTTAACCGTATTATACTGGCATTCTGCACTAATGATGACCATTAAAATGAAGCTACGCAATAACAGATGCAATTGGCACTGTGTGAAAATTTTATTTGTTTATTAAATATGAATACACTAAGTAGCTCTGTCCTGTTTACTTATCCCAATTAATTTATAGAAAAATATCATAATAATTATGACATTAAAAAAACTTAAAAAAACATAACAAAATGTATTATTTAAATTATTATTATTGTTTTAATTTTTTTTGTTCAAATATTAGTCCTGAAATTGTAAAACTGAATGAAAAAGTAAAAGTTAGAGTCTTCACTGAGTGCATGTGTCAAATTTAAATGATTCAGAGTTTATCTAATTTGCGTCCGCTCTACGGATTCAAGTTTCCGTCAATAATGATGACAATTCATGATGGATTATTTCTAAGAAACACAACCAAATATAATGTATACTCTCCCTTGATCTATTTTTACATCCCCACTGCATACATTTTTCTTTTGTCATATTTCCAGCAATCTCCTCGCGCTAACTTGAAACAATCTGTCCAGTCAGTTCAAGCCTTTCCCAGCACACAACTCTCTTATGAATTCTCAATTTCCCTTCATAGGAGCTCTCGAATGGCAGCCACATCTCCTTGTGAATAGAGCAGAGTCTCCTGTGCCACTCCACTCCACGTATATAAGAGAGCACCAGTACTGGCGCCGCTACATGAGTGGGAGCCCTCTAAATCCTCCACACGCCTCAAATTAAAAACACCCACAATGCACTGCTGAATGCTGGCTAGCAGTTGGTTTACAGGTTTGCAAGGTGAACAGTCTCACTTAGAGATTCAGGAGACTATTTACTTTGCAAGTAGTGTGAAGTGATAGAGCTTGCAGCATTTGTACAATTGCATTAGCATAACAAGATTAATAGATTCAGTACCAGTTTTAATTTTTTTTTTTTTTAATTTAGCTGCAAATCCAAAAGGTTACAAAATAAACAGGAAATGTCCATAGTGCAGGTAGCCCTTGATCACAGTAGCATGGACAACTTTTTCCACTTTGAATTTGAATGAAAACGAGTACTAAACCTACCCACTCAATTTGAAACCAACCCCACAAATATCGACTGTTTTCTTTTTACCCCAAGCTCCCATCCCACTTGGGATCCATGATCATGGTGTTCACAATGCCAGCTTGCTTGCCTTCTTCAGTGCAAGGCAATAGGAGCACTATATTCCCAGTGGTAGTGGCTACACAGCATCAGAGTGCACTGCCAGGTCCTCATCATCCGCAGATGTTAGAGGGCTTTCTGGAGTTTGTCATGAGCGTCTCTGGAAGAGGCGACGCAGAAGTGACAGCCGCCAGTTGCCTCGCATTGCACCGGGGCTGCGGTGTCACACCTGTCAAGGCATCCGTCAGCTGCCACGGCAACAGTGAAACACCTCACTCAGTCATATCAGTGGCAACTGCCAAACATGCCCTGAGTGGTGTCATCCCATCTGCAGATCGCCCCAGTCTCACACACACACACACAAACACACTAATGCACACACACACCCACTCACAAACACACACTCACTCATGCACACACACAGACACACTCATACACACATACACAGCTCTTGTCATTTAGAAAGAGGAGGCAGGGGTGTATTTACATACTGAAAGGTCACAAACAGCCTGCAGGCATCCTGCTAATTAGAGAGAGTCTGCCAAAAATGAGAGAAAAAAATCCACAGAAAAAAAAATCAAAGAAAAAAAAAAAAATATATATATATATATATAGACAAGGATGTATAGTTGACTTTGTTGACAAGTGAAGTGATAAATGAACAGGATTTTGGCACATCTTAGAGTCCAGCTTTGAGTGAAAATCCCACAGGATGTCGAACAGGGTTCGTATTCACTTCCATGTGAAGAAGTCATTGAAAGGGTTGCCTGCCCCTTTGAGAAACTGTTCGGCTAACACAGCTAGCAGAGTCCTGTCCTCCCTCCGACGTTGACCATATGATCATATGCAGATGACTGGGCTTATGCGGTCTCACTTATCCCAGATAAGCGAATCAACCTTTATAATTCAATGTGACAAGCTGACAAAGAAAATGAGTGTAAATTTTTATACTTATATGAATTTTTGTGTCAGATCGCCGTCTGTGCGCTTGTTTATCTCCCTGCCCATAGCCGTGGGCTTGTTTCTCCCCGTCGGAGCCACGCGCTACGTTTCAGGCCCTTCAGACAGATCCCCCTTCGCCCTAGTGAGTTTGCTGATTAATTTTGGATGTTCCCCTTAATTAACACCCCAAAGGAAGTGTAGATTTCTGAGCCCCCTCATTCCATGGCAAACAACTGGAGTCTGAACGAAAGGTGACCCTAGGGAAAGAGACGCGCTGATGTCCGAAATGACATTAGGCCTCTTTCTCTCGGCTCCTGCTCTCGTTCTCAGGAAAAAAATAGAGGACCTGGATGGAGGCTATGCCTCAGGAGATCCCATGCCTTTTAATCAGCGAGTGGAAACAAGCTTCCTATTAGTCTAATTTCATTTGCTTTGCAGTTGACGAAAAGTGGGCCTCGCAAGATGCCACCCGACACTTGAAACATGCTGCGCTTGTGCCAGGGCTGGTGCCGGCGGGCCCGCGGTCATTAATTGGTGGCACTCTTACTTCCAGTGAAATTGGCACATGACGGACGGGGGCGAAATAAAAACTTGATTCGCTCTCAAAATTTCAGAAAGAATTTCACTAATTGGGTTTGAGCTGCTCTCGCGCCCGGTCCCCCGTGTTGACAGCCAGCCACAAAATGCGTGACAAGCGGAAGGGCCTGGAGATCTCTCACCCCTTGCCAACTTCTGAACACACTGACAACGGGACAAAGTGAGGAGAACGGGGGGAGAAACAAAAGACTCGGCTGGCTCGTTTTTGAACACAATGGAACCATGAGGTCACCGAATCACTAGCACACCGAGTTTCCTCCTACCCCTACCGCCGCTGTAGATCAACAACTAATTATCACGTGGCATTACTGAGAGTGGCCCAAAGATCCATAGAAGAAAAACTAGCAAAGAGAGCACTTGTATTATTCAGATCCACTTGAGCGTCTATAGTTCATTATAAGTTAGCTTCTACCGTATGTATATCTTCATATTTTTTGTATGTCAAATGATATATATTTATGTCATATGTCAAATGTATAAGATTCTTATGTCTAAAGTCATCTTGCGGCAAGGTCACAAGAAGGAAATCACTCATTATCACTCACATGCTCAACGGACAAAGTTATGTCTTTCAGATGATTCATGAAAGTGTTGCATAAAATAAAAGAAGAAAAAAAAAGACCTGCACCAAATGGCCGTTTACATAACCCCAGCCGGCCCTATTACGTTGCTAAGTCAGGTCCCATTAAAGCCACAAGGCCAATTACTCGCCCATGCGACTCCTTTGCTTCCTCTAAAACAGACATGCCTGTTTGAGCAACTTGATTTAGGCAGTCAAACCCCCCTCTGTACAGTACAATTGTCTGCTTTGTGACCAGGTTTATTTGGGAAGGGGGGGCATGGAGGGAAATCCTGCTCCGAAAGGACAAGAAGGACGAGTGTAATTGGGATATTTGTGCGCGTCCTGTTGCAGGGGCAAGGTTAGCCCTGCTGAAATGGAAGCTGTAAGAGAAGGAGGGGAGGACTTGCCTCACTAGGTTGCCCTAGTCCACTGCGCTCTCCTGTTGCCCCAGCCAGCCGGTCACAGACATGATACTGTTAAAGGAGGGGGGTGCGGTGGGGAGGGTTGGGGGGTTCGGGGAAAGGAGTACGGACAAGGAGAGAAGGGCACATCGAGGGAGAGTTTTGGGGGAGAGGAGCGATGATAGTGGCTTGATCGGGAGGTATAGGTAACAAGTGAGATCAATTAAAGTGCCCAAGAGGGGCACCTGCCGAGGGGTCGGGTTGCACTAAATGATGCCGGCAGCTTTTGTTTCCCCTCTCCTGCAGGATTCCATTTGCAACCTCATCACTCCCGACTGCAACAAAGCCCTGGATTGTTCTTCTAATGGAGAAAGCACCGGGAGAGACCGGCTCTTTTTTCCCCCTGTTCAAACTCTTCTGTATCTTTCTGATCAGGGCCCCGAACATGGGACAGGTTAGGTAGGCTAGCATGGAGGTGGAGGGGTGGGGGTTTGGGTGGAGGGGGTCAGGAGAGCTCAGGTACACTCACCCAAATAACTGTCTGCTCCATGCCCCCCTCCCCCCAACACACACACACCTTTTGCCCCTGGTCTCAACTCCAGAGGATCTCAACAAGCTTCATTTGTAACAAATTTGTACCTCCGACTCTCTTTAATTGGTTGAGAGTAGCTCAAACAAGGGGCCTGATTGAGAACAGTAATGGCACCGGTGGGGATGACAAAACACTCTCCCGTTCTCTCTCTCTCTCTCTCTCTCTTTCTCTCTCATTGTGTCTCTCTCTCACTCACCCCCTCTCTACTTCTCTCCAATCTCTCACTCTCTCGCTTTCTTTCTTTCTTTCTTTCTCTACCTGTCTGTCCATCTGCTATCAGGCCAAAGTATAACTGCCATGTGTTTATCAGGGGAGAGACTGCTCGCGCTGTCCACTGCAGTTTGGTTGTGGACCTGTGACATGACAAACTGAATTCTTTGGAACAACTGAGTTTGCTGAGAGATTTTTATCACAGGGAACTTGGAAATCGTCAGGAAGGTCCAACAAACACTTATGTCCTTCACCACCCACCCACTTTAGACTGTGGCACACTTTGCCCACATTGGCTTTGTTAACTGAACAAATGCTGTAAATCTATTAATTACAAAAAAACTGCAATGATAATTAAATACTTTAAATACTTTTAATACTTTTAGCTGATACTACCTATCAATAACTCCTATGGCTTAACATCTACAGAGCAGCCAAAAAGTCACACTCCATTCAAACTCAAATCGCGTGACTGATAATAAAATGTATTACCTCATCCTCAACAAGAAAATGCTGCTACTTAAAAGACACGCTAGAATATCATTTTGACAGCACTGTCCTCTCCACTTGTGTCTGTCCATGATTTGTTTTCAATACTTGATTTACATTTCAGTTGGATTACACTCTTTAAAGTATCAGCAGGACGAGGAGGAAGGCCGGCAAAAGTGCTTCCCGCCGTCGGCACATTTCAAACAAGCTCATCTCACATATTCATGTGCGGATTACTGTTACAATTAACAATCAAAGGCTTCTGTGCCCCTCTGCATTATCCTTTGTGTGCTGTTAAACACAAGGAGGAAGATCAGATGTGCCTTATTACTTACTGATAATCATAAGGATTTACAATGCCTTCATTAGACTATTATGCAATATGGGCTCGTTTGGTGAAAAAGCAAGCTCTGACAAACATGCAAATGCCAGGCACTTTGGCAGCAAGATAAAGAACACTGGCGTCATCCTTTTAATGCTACGCTGCATGGGATTGTCATCGCGAGGTGAAATTTGTCCTCTGCATGGAGCCAAATCGAGTATAACAATGACAAGAACCACAACAGAGAGTGTAAACAAATTTTTGAACAATGATCAAAAATTATGGAGATGCCATGAGAAAAAAAAAGATCCTTGATAAAAAGAATATGTCTAGGATTGTATTTTTCTGGCAGTTTTAAGGAATGTCTTGGTAATGTCTAACAAAGTGAACTGATGTCATCCAAACAAACAGGACAAAAGAAAACATGTCATACAAATGGAGTTTCGCTTTTTTGCTGTCTGTTGTCCCCATCGGACCTTTATGTGTGGTGGACATTTGAAAGCTGCATATCTCCACATAGTAAGTGTGTGTATGATGACCAGGGACATAAAAGATCCCTGAGACCGTGTGGATCAGTAAGACATTTTCTGAGCTGTCATTTCCACTCTTCTGTTTTACTAAGATCCTTTCAACATGTCTTTGTTTGTGTGTGTGTGTGTGTGAGTGTGTGTGTGTGTGTGTGTACAGTATAATATTTATATTTCCCTGCACACACACCCCTACAGTATGCTTCTCAAATTACTGAGAAATGCTGCTACAGTACCAAAGCATAAACCATTGGAAGTGTGTTCATAATTTGCAAGTGTCCATTACTGCTCGGCCTCAGCATATGAAAAACTTCAGACTCTCTTCCTTACTTCTACACTATCTTGAATGCAGACATTTGTTAAGATTATACACGACAAAACAGTAATAAATTCCAGACAGGAGTCCACATGATAGCCAATTTAGTTTGAATAGCTCCCGACCAAGCTGACAACATGTGTGGTGTGTGGACATATAATGACATGGAAAAAAACCCCAGCAAAACTGTTAGTAGGCTACAATTCTCTAAAGGTTGGACTATATCAAATCTTCACACCAATTAGATTCTGTCAGCTGAAGTGCAATAAATAAAGTTGTATAGCCTAAATTCGGAGTGCCCTGTAACTAAACAATTTATAATTTAATAAGTTATTCAACACAATTAAAAATAATTAAACATTTAGTTAAATGAGAATAATTGAATACAATAATGCATTACTTTATGTGCTGTTGTCGACAGGCACGTGTAGGCTAGACTGATTACATTAATCCTTTGCAACATCGATAACGTTCATCATTAGCTGCAATAGGCTATCACCTGAAAATCTGACTGGGGCTTGCTAATAATGGGAAAAAAGAAGTTACAAATTTCTTCTGCTGAACTGGCTAGAAATTCTAAAGCAATTCTCTCTCCACAAACGATGTTGATAACCAGCACGTAGGCCCAGGCTATCTTTTAAATGATTGATAGCATGAACAACCTTGCTCTATCTATAAGTTATTGCGATTCATAAACCCCAAAGAAGCCTATATAGTGACATCCCTTTGGGTTTAGTTATGAGTGGTAAGGTAAGTGAGACCGCTGAAAAGAGGGCAATTCTCCTACCTCATCAGTGGCCTTTGTGTTTAAGCGCCAGTCATGATGCCAAGCGCCGTTTCAAGGAGGCGCCTCTTGAAGTTGTTAAAACTTAATCAGTAGGCTATCAAAACTAGCCCAAGTTCTTGCCTCATCGCCGTCTCAAAGGTTGATTTCGCGTGAGTTGTAACCTTTTGAAGACCTAAATGACAATGAAAAAGTTGTTGCATATTAAAGGAAAGTGAATGTGTTGTTGCATGTTTAAGCCAATAGTTCAGTATAGTGTCATTATCAAAGCACAGCGTCGTATGATGCTTGCAAAATGTGATGTGGACGACAAAAGCAGGTTACCTAACCTCTGACCGAAATTGAATTGTTGTTGAAAATGCAAACATCATTTGGGGGGAGGAAAATTAAAATACTATAGCTTAGTGTTCTCTAGGCTAAATTAATGCAGTTCTTAATATTATACTTCAATGCAGCATAAAGCACATCTAAACATAGCAACATAGCTTATGTATCTTTTTACGAAATAAAAAAAATGTAAAGACAAATGCCTACATTTCATCATAGTTCGTGTGGCGTGTCAAACTGACCATGATCAGCGGGAGACAGCTTTCGACCACGATGTTTTAAGCATATCTTGTAGTGACATCTAGTGGCCCTTTATAGAGCTAAATATGCGTTTTGATAAAAAAAATCTTACTGACGCTATAATGCTGCACATCAGTGTTGATTCAGGCCGATTATTCATCATCCAAAATATGTCCTTAATCGTGCATGTCGGTCTACATTTTTTATATGGGAATTACTTGCATATTACACATTTGTTGAAATGCCATGTCTAATTTAGTCCATTTTGAATGAGAGCCATCACATCTTTTCAAAGAATGAGTATGCTCTCAAGCCACATACATCAGGCCTACAGTGATTCCATTTAAATAATTTGAGTAAAAAATCTAACTTTTATCATTTTATCAATGAGTCCGGTCTCATTCAGCTCTAGGGTTGCACTGCAAATTCAACTGTTCCCATTTTCACAGTTCACAAATGGATTTAGATTGTGTTCTTGAACAGTGATTTAAAAGACATTAACCACTGCTCATACAGGCCGCTTCTACTTCTGTCCAATTCTATGATGCTCTATAGCCTAATGAAATAAATTTTACATCTCTGTAGGTTAGTTGTGTAGTGGTCAATTTTACCCCACGGTCTGTTTCAAAACAGTTTCTGTTTACCAGTCCCTGTTAATGCATTCATCTTAATGGCTTGGCTGTTTACACTAATCCTATGTCTCCAGTCAACGCTGTTGTTATTACAGATTGATTAAAAACAACAAAGACTGACAATGTGCGATTTCATAATTTGCCCAAACAAAAACAGCGGCGAATCAAGAGCAGGATAAGGGCCCTGGGCAGACGAGACGCTGCCGCTTGGCTCTGATGTCGTCTAATTGAGCCTTTGTCACCAGGATCGAGGAGGAGGTGTTTCAAAGGCGGCGTTCTCCTGAAGAACATTGTTCTATAAGCATTGTGCGCAGCCTTTGATGTGCAGCACCTGTAGCTTTGATACAAGGGTTAGGAGTGGAAGCCGACCCCGCACACACACAGTCCTCCTGGCCGCTGAGAGCAACACTGATAGGGGAGAGAGTGGAGAGCCCCCTCCATATTCATATCCGTGCTCTGGTCTTTTATGCCCCAGTGGCAGCCCAAGAACATCTCACAGGTTTCATTCCCTGTTCCATTCACTTAGTTGGATGTGGTTTGATTTACTTAGACCACCAAGAGTTGTGTGTGAACACTTTGCTCATGAAAGGTTAACTATCGGTTTTACACAATCTGGGAAATAAATCTTTTTTTATTATTATTATTATTTGCTTTGGCAAAGCTTTTACAATGACAAATGGGCTTCTAAAAATGTTATGGTTGCTATTCGGTGTAGATTGGAGTGGCCATTGAACAGGACTAAGGGCTAGAAAAGGCCCTCTTTCTAAGATGGCTATCACTGCTAGTGACACTTTCAACCCCTCTAGTCACTTATTTATGGGTGCTTCCTCGGACACAAAATCAAAACACATTTTCCATCGTCTCCATGGTCAATTGGCTTCTAGTCCAATTTTGCAGTCTTTCTGAAGACAGGCTGTTGTTTAAGAGAAACAGATGGAGGTCTCTACAGAAGGGAGACACCAGACAACCTCTATATATATAAGCACAGATCAATAAGTACCTGACACGTGAGTGCTGTTGAATGCGGGACCCCCTCCATCTTATACAAGAGATTACTACACCACTAATCATCTCTCAATGGAGCCTTCGATGGACCACCTGGGACTGATGGTCTTCTCAGCCTGTGCTCGGTCAGTACTTATGAGACCGGCGTTTGTCGTTTAACGGGTTGGTTGAGTGCATGTGAATATCTCGTTGCAACCACTCCATCATAGCCATAGAGTGCCAGATCCAAAGGACTGATTGGATTGAATCTGCAGTGACCAAGGTCCGTCATCCTACACTCTCACATACTGAGTGTGTGTTGTGTAGTGAAGAAAAACATACTACGAGTATGTCTGTATATGTGTGTGTGTGTGTGTGAAGAAATTAGTGTTACATCAGTGTCATCACCTGCAACTTTCCCTCCCTCATGATCAGTCAAACAGGCAAGTGTGTTGTTGGCTAATTCCCGATTCAAACAGCCAGGCGGTGTAATCACACAGGCCAATTAGACACTGTGGCTCTCCAGGCTCCCCTGGTTGCTTCCTGCACCGCAGTCTCCTAACCACACTGTATAATTAGTGCTCATCTGGCGCAGACAGAAAGTCAGGCCGAGACAGAGACTGAGCGAGCAGAGGAGAGGAAGATGAGGAGCTGCTTCAGCAACTGTAACTGTGGTCTGTCGGTCCGTCACAGTTTTGTGAGTTTTAGTGACGGGAAACTTATTTATTGGTACTGTATTTACAATTCTTGGTTTCTCAAGTTAAGTTTCTCAGACCAAAATGTGAAATCACTAACATCAGATCTGGGATAGAGAACAGGCATGACATGACTAATCACAATGATATGAGAAAATATGTATGAAATGTGAACATGGAATCATGGAATTGTGGGAAGTCGTGCGATTAAACTGGAAACATCCATAACCCTAAATGTGCAACATCACACAAGCAAACTGCCATTCAGAGTAGAACTGAAAACTTGACTCTTATACATCATTATAGGCCCTTGTGATCACACACTAGACATGAACCCTGAAGCCCTGAAAAAAAGAGCTGTATCAGAGAGCTACAAAACCGAGCATGATCATAAAAGGTCTTCAGAGCATTTAATCCAGAAATGCTACACTCATCCACTGGATTCACCGACATTCAATTCTGTGTTTTGGTCAATTTGTCAGAAAACACACCTCTCATCTATGGAAGGTTGAGAGTTGTTCGGTCCTTAGGGGGCAATGAAGACAGAGAGGGGATACAAAATGACAGTTTCTGGGAGACAGGATCACTCACACACACACACTCACACACACATTCTCTCTCTCTCTCTCTCTCCCTCGCTCTCTCTCTCTGCATCAGTATGCCGTCCCTGACCCCCCTTGCCTCATTGTCTATTTGTTCTCTTATCTTGGCCTCTCCCGAACCAATCGATGAGATGCTCGTTAGCGCAAGGATGCCAGGATGCTCACAAGAGGCTGCCTGCCTGCCTACGTACCTGCCTGCTCAGCAGTGAGAGACAGATCTGATTGCGTGGCCCGACAGATTCGTCTGTCAGGAGGAATTCTAACACTAACATCTAGACCCTGTGATCATAATAACAAATTCAACCCCACACTGACTAATTATATTAATGGGTAACTCATGTGACCCACTGTAACATGATGAGGGCTGTGGTCTACAGTTCAGTTACACCCACAGTCTAGGAATATATCTCCATCTTAGAATATATCTCCAGCTTAGAAATTAAAAAATGTCTTCAAGCTCCAGAACAGAAGTCCATTGCCTGTAACTAAACTCTTTGACCACCATGAACCCTTTCTTCATCATCACCTTTATAAATAAAGAGAAATATTTTGGGAAGTTTGCAGTCTTCCCAAATAATCAACTTTGTTTTACACCAAATATAGAGTCAGAAACAAAAGCGCAACTCCACAGATGGACATCATTAGGCTCCAATGAAAGCCCAAACGTTTCCAAGAAATTGAGATGAAACTTACGGGGGACGGGTCATCTAATATGTTCACCCATGACTCAGTGTGGGCTTAGGCTTCACACCATTAACCCGAGTCTGACCCAGTCATTTCACTATCCTTCCCAATCTCTCTCTCTCCCACACATTTCCTCTCACTTTCTATAAACAAATCAGAATTAAACAAAAAAAAAAGACCCAAAAATATATATATAAAAAAAAAAAACTCACTAATAAAGTTCTAGGAGATGTTGACTCCTAGTGTATACACACTGACAGAACACAACACAACATCATTACAAAGTCAAACAAGTAAAGTCATAAAGTAATAACCAAACTGATCATGTGATAATGATATGCTAATATGTGCTGCTCCAGGCAACCCAGATCATGCTCCATGAGTGCAGGCGTATCTTCCTCATTTTCTGTTGGAACGAGTGAAATGGTGCAGGAGACATTTATGACTTTTCATAACATGAATATGCATTCGGTCACTGGAGAAAACATTATAAATGACTTTGTTTGTCTGTACGGTGTAATGTGCGCATATTTTGTCATGTACCAAAAAAAAAAACAAAAAAAAAACTAGGTGGCCATGAAAAACAAAAACAAACTAAAAGCCCCCCCAAAATTACCATACTCTCCTTTTTGACTAAATTGGCGCACACATAGTATTCAGGATATATGAAACTACATTGTTATAACAGCTTAGAGAAAATAATTGGTAGCACAAGGGGCATAGCCTAACCCTGTCCTAAAGCAAACCATAAGCCTAATTCACACTGCAAGCAAGGAGCAAGTAATCTGTCCACACACACACACACACACACACATTGTTGCTAGACAACAACATCCTATAACATCCACAGCTATTCTCAAACTGTCTTACAGTTAGAACACAACACAACATCAATTCTATTCTCAGTTGTCTGTCTTACTGTTGTGCTGTGGTTCATGTTGCTCATGCAGGCATGAATCTGGACAGAATGAGATGCAAAGCAGATCAGTACTGTATGTGTGAGAACCAGGCAGCCCTTATAGGAGAAACCCAGTGGGATTCAATCCATATAGCTCTGCTGCTTGATGTCACAGAGTGCTGTCTGTACAGGAAAAAGAATGAGAATGTAATGCATATATGACACATCAAAGGCCAAATGGCAAACCAACATGGTTAAAACTAAGTTAGCTAAGTTACTAAATTCCTTAACCTGCTATCCCACTCTAGGTCACCACTACCCCCAACACAGAGACAGTTAGCAACTGTCCCTCTTCCCACATCGGTTGGCCCCTTGAGTCGTGGATTTTCTCCCTTAGTAGGGAGTTTTTCCTTGGTCCCATTGCCCCTTGTGGCTGTCCCTGGCTAATGTGTGGAGGTAATGTCAACTGATCCCCCTCATAGCTGGTGCATTTCTCCACACAATACATGGCGTCCCCCCCCCCCCCCCCCCACACACACACACACACACTCCTTTCTACCCCCACTCTCCTCCTTCTATGCACAACAGACTGACAACATATGTAACTCCACTCTATTCTTTACACCTGTACATATTTGCATGTGACAATTAGCTTCCTTGAGTCCTTGAATCCAACCAAGAATGCTACTGAGTTAGCAACTATACTTTCTGAAAACGCACTCCAGGTTGCTTAACCTTCTAGAACTACCCCCAAGGCAGTGCTGCTGCCTGTGTGGTTCCATTGACGGGTTTCTTATTTGAAAAGAGAAAGACAAAAATGGTATTTCATTCGTGATAATTACCACTGCTTTTTTTTTTTTTTTTAGAAAAAGAGTTGCTCACTTTTTCACAACTCTGATGACTATCCATACAGCATATAATTACGCGTGTGTCATCATCCGGCCCATCCATAAGGAGAGAAAAAAAAACCTGTCACACATGCTGTGCTGACAAATTAATTGCTTTTTCCACAAGTATGTTTAACAACCAGGTCCATGATGAGCATTAATGATCTCAGACATTAGTACGATGTTTATTGTTTGGCTAAAAGGATGAGGGTCTGTGCAGAGTTACAGTGGATGGTTTAATTACGGGTTTGAGATGTATCCATGGATCCTCTGACAGACAACGGCTATCCCTTACCAGGCATTGTGTATGATCAGTGATCAGTAATGTGTTTACTGCCATTTAAAGGTTTGTTATAACAGCTTAAAATTGTGTTTGAATTATAAAATGATACATTAAACTTCCAGATGTCCTTTATAAATGCTAACTGTCCAAATCATGAAAAAGAGGGGGAAATCAGGCAGATGCTTTGGGATCAGAGTGGCTTGAACACTCAACAATCTCAACAACCTAATTTCAGATAAGTTACTGAAGAATAGAATCTAGCCAAATAATCAGTGTGGTTATTTTACATGGTTGCATGTGTGGTGCTTTACTTGTCCCCTGAAATATGTATTTTGGGTGGTATGTCCACAGGATTAAGGATGTAGGCTACGTAGTCTAACCAGTTGGATAATAATTTAACATTTCATCAGCCCTATCAAAATAATAAAAAAAAATACAAAGTATGCAGATTTACGCTAGTGTTATTTGGATAATTGTATAACAACTGAAAAATGTGATGAAGGACCCAACTCTCATGGTGCTTGTGTGTCCTGAGCAGTGTCTGTGGAAAACAAACCAAACCATGGAGGATCAAGTACATAAATACTCATATTGGTCCTGGGAGGGAAATTTCCTATCTGCATTTATCCCAGGAGTGACTTAGTGAAACACAGCACACAGTGAGGTGAAGCACTAGTTGTATTGGGCTATGCCTGGGGAGCTTTGGAGGGCTAGGAGCCTTGCTCAAGGGCACTTCAGCCATGATCTACCGGAAGGAACCAGCAACCCTTCGGTTTCAAGCCCCGGAGCCCTAACAAGTGGGACACGGCTGAGGCTGCTCGGTGAGCCTGGGATGCCTCTGGCCCAGCCTTTATGGACACAGTGCAAAGCTTATCCTCTTAATAAATAAACCTTGAGCCAGGAATAAGGAAACAGTGAGATCCGTCTCGGATCCAGCTGGCACGCCACAGCATTCCACCGAGGAAGGATTATCCTTTTCTCTTAGCAGCCGCGCTAATTTCTCTTGCCAGGTTCAACTTCCAGAATGCATCTGGGGGATTGGCTGCCTCAGCCCTGACTCTTTCTGTCTATCTTTTCACCCTCACTATCACAGTCATGAGGAAAAGAGTAGGCCTTCTTTGATCCAGTGTCTTAGTATTCTACACGTATAGCTCGTGAGAAGGTTCTAGACCCTCAAACGTAATCTTACTTTTATGTCTGCTGTACTTCCTAGAACAATTTCATGCTATCCGTGTAAAAAAAAAACTGTATAAACTGTATGTAACATACGCATTATACATTATATCAAAAGCCTGAACAGTGTTTTAAAAACAATATCTCCTGTTGACAAACAATTACATTCATTCTGTCACTTTGATTTTGAATAGGTTTTTTTGTATGCATGGCTCTCATGAAACATGACTGATGTGACAAGATAAGGAGTATTCTTTGTTAGACTGTTAGCTTCTCAGCAAAGAGGACATGCTTGATAGGCATGCTTTGTGGTGAGTGGGAACTGTTTTTTTTTTGTTTTGTCTCCATATTCTGTTTGCCAGTTGATCTGCAGGAAATTCTGTCAGCGCAAACCGAAGCCTATGGGTAGTGTTCCATGACGCTGTACTGTAGCTAAATCCAATACTAAGTGAAGGCACTACAGTAGGTGGCGCTAGCCAGGCTAATTGTCTGGTCCAACATTATTATATGCTTGCAGGTATAGTTATGTTTGGAAGTGTGTGTAGTGTGGAAACTAAACTAAGGTAGTTATAAATAGTAAGTTAGTATACAGCAAGACACCAGTAATCCATCAGAATCTACGCTGGAGGCGACTGAGGGAGCCTTCATTCACCCCATAATGAGCCATTTAATCATCAAAGTGACTTTGAAGCAGATCAATGAACCTAAAAATGTTTATCCTATAAGTTTTGAGTCAAAGCAAAGAAGTCAGAGAAGTAATTCGGTAACACTTTACAGAACAGATCGGTAATAAGTGGGTAATGTTATGGTAACGTAATTTCATGGTAATATTATTTTTAAACCACATATTACAAATAATTAATGTGTAATTTCTAAACAATTACAGTGCATTTACCATACAACAACAATGCAAATAACTTGGATTTAAGGGTAAAATAAAATGGTAATATCTGCTGTAAATATGTACTTACCGAAGCAATAAATATTAAGGATTTACTTACTGTGATGTAAAATTGCTGTAATTACACCAACATGATGGTGCTATGAAGGACTAAATTACATAACTTCTAAGTGTTATGGCACAATTAGACAGTGGTCAAAGTTTTGTAGTAGTTAGTTTGTTGGTAAATTGTGACCTGTTATCTTTTATTATGATGAAATAAATAACGTAAGTTCACAATATGGTATGAGGGCTGTAAAATACTCTTTTGTCTTTTCGAAAGGATTTCGAATATAGAACAGGGATAGAACAGGGTTACCCACCATAACCATATCACATTTAAAGACAGAGATCTCAATATTGTTACTTTAAAGGTCTCATTCCATCGTATTTTCATTAATTCTGTTGTGGTCTTTGTTGGTTTCGACAAAAATATGCTGTGGTTGTTTTGTTTCAAGCTATTTTAGTTAGGTGAAAACGAGAGCAGGGATAGCGCGAGAGGATTCTTATGAATATTACCGATATGCAAATGTATCGCCTCTGATTGGCTAACACCACTGTGACGCTCCCTCTAGTGGGTCTGTCTGCAGGCAGCCTAATAATATTTTCTTGAGGGCGGGCAAACTGCATTGCTAATGTTTAATGTGGCGTAGGCTTGTACAGGTTTTCCGATTCGCTCGTTTTTCTCGGCTGTTATCTATCACAGGCGAATACAGACTACAGGGGTAGGAGAGCATACAAGCATACAAGTGCAAAAAAAATCAAGTATTAAACGGTTTATTTTGGAAGGAGACTTTTAAGTCATGCTTACATGCAGAAACTGTCCTACCTATTAAACAGACTTCTTGGATGAAACAATTGGGTTCGTTCCTTTCTTAGGTCTTCTCACGTCTCTGATGTAAAAGTTCACACCGGTTTTGCCACCATCTGAAGGCAGCATCACAGCTTCTGGAAAGTTTGAATTAAGGCAGTTAATGTCTGCCACTGAGCTGTTGGTTAGTCACAGAATGTGCAGGTTAATTAGACATATTAAACTCCAATTTCTATTTTTTGCTGCTGTGTATTGTAATGCATAGCATAGTGTAATGCATTACCATTGCTTTAAATAAAATAATCTGCAAATAAAATAGAAATCAAGAAAATCAGTTAATTTCAGCATGTTACTATTAACTTACTTAGTTGTTGTGTACTGTCTGTGCTACCTTCGTAGTGATATCACAGTAGCGACAAGAACCCAGGCAGCTATAAAGCTAAATTAACCAGTCAGATTTAGCTTCAAAAGTGGTGTTTTGTGCCAGAGAGCACGCATCTTTTTATAAGCTATGCAGGACAGGCAAACGTAGTAATCAACTAACAGTTTATAGTATATCTGTAACTCATTATTGATAAAGAAACTGCAAATTTAGTGCTTCTCATCCCCTTTTTGAATAAATCAAGCATAGCCTATATGCAGGCAGTCACAGTAACTGTTTTAGTGGAACAATATCCACTGTTTTCCACTGCTTTTCATATTGTTAACAAGCACAAAGAGGACTAAAGATTTCTTAGCCTTGGAGGGCACAACTTTTGCATTTGCTACACGTGTGCCATCTCAAAAGCCCAGGGACTTCCGCTCTGCCTTTTCCCCCTTTCGACAAAGACAACAGGGACTAGCGGCACTACAGTGTTTCATCAGAAATCAAATCTACATGAGTCCACATCAGGAAATCACAAAGCTGATTAAACGTCCTACAGGCTCGCTCTGAACATCATTTGCACCCGGAGCCTTTTGGCAGAAGCTCGCAGGACGTTCTTTCACTCTGGCCGCCGAAAACGCAGCCAGCATCTCAAAAACCTGCGCTGGGCTACGCCTCCCCCAAGCTAGTTGCTGAGCTGTTTGTTTAGGAATCTCTGCCTGAAAATTGTATTCCATCGACCATGCTCACTATCAACACACAATTATCTGGGTTAATCATGTGGAACAGTGGCAAATTCACCTGGGGCTTAGGAACTAATGACATTCTCGTCTGGCCTGCTTTAGTGAAATAGCCTAGCACCTGCAGCAGGAACAGGGAGATTGCCAAAGAAAATTTTGTCTCATTTTGCCCCTTTCTCCTTTCTGTTGCTCTTTTTCCCTCCCTCCCTCTCTCTCTCTCTCCTTCTCTCCATCCCTCTCTCTCTGATACACTCACACACGCACACACACACAAACACACACATTCATTCCCTATCCTCATGTTCTCTGTCGCCTCCCCTCTATCTGCTTTTGCCCTCCCTCTCTCTTTCTCTTTTCTCTCTCTCATTCTCTCTGCCCCCTCTATCTTTCGCTCCCTCTGTTTGCTCACAGACACTCTGTTTTCTTTCTCTATCAGTCTCTCGCCCCTCAGACACTTTATCTTCACCTTTGGCTTCTCTATTGATCCCAAGTTCATTTGGTTCAGAGGGCCTTTGTTCCTTTGTCTGCTCTTTTGTTTTTCATCTCCTTCCAACATCATATTTTTCCCCAGAAATGTGAGTGAAAGATTTAAATATCATTTTAACACCTTTCTGTTTTTTTTGTTGTTGTTGTTGATGTTGATGTCAAAAAAATACGTATACTGTATATCAATGTCAAGATTGAGGACAGGCCTGTAGCTGATGTAGTGTTCTTATGGAGGGAGAGAGAGAGAGAGAGAGAGAGAGAGAGAGAGAGCTCACAGTTCTTCCATTCCTAGTAAACTGCATTCACACTGCATAATTATGCTGGGATATCTGCTGCACTTTCAGCCAGCCAACTCCTCATCTCTCTCTCTCTCTCTCTCTCTGCCAATGCTCTCCATATGAAGTCATTCCATCTACTGCACCCACTGTATAGGGAAGTGTGTTCCATTGTTCATAATTATTTATCAATATCAGTGCAATATTTCCCCCATCACTGATTCCGCTCATGTGTGAAATGGCAGCGCGGGGGCCAGGGGGAGCTTATTGCTTTTTTGAAGTTGTGCGCGGACACCTCCGTGTGCACACGCTGATTAGCGCCGCCGCTGTCTCTCCTGTTCCAGGTAACTCCCGCTGCCGACGTGACTGATACCCCGCTTTATTAATTATGGGGGTGTTGAATTTGGATTCTCATCTCCGTCGCACATTTGCTCGTAATATTATGTGCAAATACGTTTCCCAGGCCTACCAGGAGTCTGTCTTTCTCTCTGTGTGAACTCCTTATCTGAGTTAAATTACGAGGCCCCGTTACATGCTCTTTGTGGATGCATCGTGCCCATTGCTTATAATAGAGTTCTGTGAATAGCTGTGAGTTAAATATGACTAACTCATGACTGGCAATACAAAGGGGGCACTGGGAAGCAGACGAGCACAAGTGTTTGGCTGTCAGACACGGGGTGATCATGTGGACAATACAGAGACACACACAGACAATCTGTCTGAGAAGCCATGACACTAAGATCCAGTATTTGGCAGGTGTCCCTGAACTGCTGGCCTATTTGTTTTTAACAGTAATTGAAAAAAAATGACAGCAAGAAGAAAAAAAAATCAATTTTATGGGCTTAAGGATGCATTTTAGGGCAGGGGAGACACTCACATAGGAATCACTGTCATGTTCCTGCAAAGTTTAATAGTCTCAGAGAATTCATCAAACAGCCCTCAAGGCATTTCTAATCTCCCCCTTTTTTCTAGCTTAATGGGAGATAATACAAGAGGGCGCTCTGATGAATCAATATGCAACAGCGGCTTTGGGTTGATAATTAATACCGACGTTGGAAATAGATTTGCGATTTGGCAGCGCAGGTCCCCGTGTCTGATACCATGCTCTCTCTCTCTCCCTCTCTCTCTGCAAAGCCAAGCCCCAATTCTAGTTCTGAATCCGCAGCCGTTCAACTAATCAGTTTTTTTTTCCAGTAGCGTTAATTCTTTAACTAAAGCCTGTTATCTCATTAAGGAGGCCTGTGATGGGATTCGATGGCTTCCTGACATCTGTATTCATTCCTCTTGAAATTAGTCTTGACACAAATTTAATGAAAAACACCCGGAATTGTGCAGATTAGACAGGAAGGCCAAGAATATTTGGGCAAAATCATTTTGTTTTAGTTACATTTCTGTACGAGGTGGATTATTAATGCTTCTTTAAATAAGGTTTTTTGTGTTAACAGGCCATTCATTGGCATCTATTTTTATTCAATTTAAGGAGGCATTATTTGAAGATTCATTCTGTTTGAGGCCTACCTAAAGTAACACAAATAGGTGGCACCATAGACTGTGGGTGGCACCAACAAGGTTTTAAGCATTCTGTGTTTTTGTCATACTGAGATACAATTTTAGCATCATTTCATTTTCTGGTAGTGTAGTATAAAGAAATTATAGTTAATATAACAATTCTGTTTTGCAACTATACTGGTTGTTGCATATGTCACAAACCTGTGACCAACCCTGTTTGAGCACCCCATTGTCTAATCAAGTCCACCACCGTGTCACCATTGTTTCTGTTGCCAATGCAATACACATCATGTCAGCTGACAATTAATCACTGTAGCTTCCTGAGACAACCCTTGTTGACGCTAAGGCAATACACATCGTGAATGATGCTTAAATACTGTCGTACAATGTGACTCAGGAGGCCAGTACACCGGGAACCACCTGAAGGTGGAAACTCTGTGCTGCATCCTCCAGACTTTTCCCATAGTCCGTAGTCCATAATGTTGTTGCAAATAATAATGTTCTCACCATTATTCACAGCATCCTGACCGTCTCTGTCTGTACAGTTTATGTTTATGGAACACAGCAACGTAATTTTTATTTTCTACAGTAGCAAAACAAAAATGTCCCAAAAAACTGAAGAATAAACTGAGTTGCATGAAATGAAACAGATGGATTAAGACAGGAGAGTTTTGGGTAAACAGGGACGGATGTCATCATGGCATATACAAATTGTTAGGGCTTTGGGCTTGAAACCAAAGGTTAGATCCCTGACCAGTACATCCACGACTGAAGTGCCCTTGAGCAAGGCCCCTGACCCCTCACTGCTCCCCATGCTCTGCTGAAGCCCACTGCTCCAGGTTGGTGTGTGCTTCACCTCACTGTGTGTCTCTGTGCTCTGTGTGTTCACTAATTTACAATCGTCATAAATGCAGAGACCAACTTTCCTTCCCAGAAGTGTATATATATATACAAATATGCCCCTCCTTGCTGCATGCCACTGCCTAACTTTCAACCCAGGCATATCGCCCACTCCCACTCAACCCCTGGTGATGTCTGTCTCAGCTGCAGCGCTGATAATTCCTTCACTGTTTGAAAAAATTAGATGAAAGCAGTCATGGATGAAAGTAACTTGGATTTAATCTTTCTATGTCTCTCTCTCTCTCTCTCGCTTTATATTCCCCTCTCTCTCTCCATTCAGTCTCTCTCCCTTTATATTCCCCTCTCTCTCTCCTTCTCTCTGTCACTCTCTGTATCTTCCTCTTTTCTACTCTGTCTGACTCTTTCTCTCTCTCTTTCTCTCACTCTCTTTCTGTCTGAACTCACACGTTTCCATTCCTGTACTGTGTGGTTGCCTTTTATTTCTGTGAGAAAACAAGATGGGGACCTTGGAGAGAGAGAGAGAGAGAGAGAGAGAGAGAGGAGAGAGATGGAGGAGGTGT
Organism: Limnothrissa miodon; assembly: GCA_017657215.1. NCBI lineage: Eukaryota > Metazoa > Chordata > Actinopteri > Clupeiformes > Clupeidae > Limnothrissa > Limnothrissa miodon. Next base: position 33,027 of record JAGFZM010000603.1, read on the forward strand.
AACAAAGACTGTATGTAATTATAACATTTTCAAAGTGAGATATTCTGTACTTTTCCCTAATAATGGAAAATTCACACGCCAAGCAAGGATCAGGCTGCTGGTTTAAAGCAACTGCTGGCGATGGTGCTATGTTGTCAATTGGGTCGAACGAGTCGCTGTAAAACTGCTGCAAACGTGTTGGTAAAGGTCTATCAACATTGGCCGAGCTGTACTTCCTGAACAAATGTGGGCCAACTGTCAGTATGCCTAAGCATTAACTCCACTAATAAATGCATAACAAGCTCAACATGGCTACTTATGAGCAATACATTTACATTTTTGGGGCTTTTTCTGAAGGAGAATGTATAACATGACGCACTAGAAGACTTACATTACACTACCTTTTCTGTGTTTATTTTCAAGCCACACTGCTACTCCTCTATATGGGTCTATGCAAGTCATGCCTCAGAACAATATAGGCCACCCAAAGTCGAAACTATCCACAAGTTCTGCCAACTGTTTTTCTCAACATTAAAGCAGAAATGTCCCTCTAGTTTTGCTTTGACAAGATGGCAATGATAAGGACGGTAAGGGGTACCAGAAAAGGAGCAATGACATCGGGGAAAGAACAAGCGACACAAGATTCGTTCCGCAGGGGCAGGATATTCCCCAGGGCGCGCAGGAGAGAGGACACGGAAAAGGTCTTCAGGCAGGGATTGGGCGGTATAGGCTGGGATATGGGCTCGGCTGGGCTGGAGGTCTGCGGTGGTGGCGACGGCTCCTCCCGCTCCTGCCAATGACATGTTTAACAGCCGCTTGTTGATCCCTTAGATCTTCATTAACCCTGAGGAGAGGGGACAGAGCCGAAGCCACAGGAGCACCAAGCAATCACAGACCTCATTATGCACACCAAAAGAGCTGGCCAGATGAGATGGAGGGAGGAAGGAAGCGGAGGGGTGTGTGGGTGTGGAGTGTGTGTGTGTGTATGTGTGTGTGGGGAGGGGGGGGGGGTAGTAGTTGGCTGTGGTGGGTGGGGGGTAAGAGAGCAATCTAAAAAAAGGAGAGAGAAATGGAAGTGGGCAAAAAGAAATTACACCCAGGAAACAAGAGCAGAGCAGAGATTGATACAGAAGCATGGCATTAAAAAGAGAGAAAGAACTTTGAACAATGACATACAATAGATTCCAATATGACATCACTGAGGCAAAGATTTCCTTTAAAATAAGGCATGTCCAGTCATGGCACAATATGGAGAAACCCTTAGGCTATGCACTGATACAGCCGATGATGGCCCGTAAGCCATTGCTCGTCATTGGCCCCCTTAAAACATGGTTTCTAGTTAACTCACCCAACCAGGTCCGACCCAGGGGACAGCCCAGTGGATCCAGGAACAGCAACAGTCCGTGGCCCCAGCCTGCGGTGCCAATATGACCCAAAGCCTTGAGGGGGAGGTGGCGGGCTAGGGTTCAAATAAACACAGAGGGCTGTTTTTTTTTTTTTTGCAGGAGGGGCACAGTAATTGTTGAAAAGGCAGGGTTCCAAACCCAAGACCCTGGGTCCTGAAAGGTCTTGGTTCCAGAGACAGAGAGTAATTTCCTCTACTTGGTTGAGCAAGGATGGGTATAATTGAACCCCGTGGGCGAGTCCCGGGAATGAATGGAGTCAGCCAACAGCAGATGAACTGGAGTAAGTTTGAAGAGGTCCCTGCATATGGAAAAGCCTGCAGGGCACGTGTAGGCCTATGTGTGTGTGTCCATGTTTAGTGAGAGAAAAGCACCTAGGAGTCTTAGGCCTCCTTTGGGGGTATAGGTCTACTCACAATGTATAGTTTGATATAGCTTACGAACATGCATCTCTTCTTTGTTGTCCCTTTTTATTGCAGGCCTCTGCTTCACTTGCACAAAACATAAAGCTGAAGATATCTGAAAAGTATTAAATAAATAAATGTAAAAGTAAGTTACCGGTAGGCCTACATCTTCAAACTGTTCCCCTTTCCGGAGCAGAGTGACGTGTTTTATCCACTTCGGTTTATTTTAATGGCATTCTCGGCGGACGAAGAAAGGGAACGGGAAGATTAAAATGCCTATGCAAGCGTCTTTAATGCTCATGTCGTAATTGTTCTGGACAGTCCCATCTCTCGAGGACAAAGACCTAGGTGATGGGAAGGACCAACAACGGCGCCGGTCTGCGAGGGTGACAGTCAAACAGCGGGAAGAGACGCAGGAGGGGTGAGCACATCGGTAATGAATCTGCCAACAGATTCTTGCGAAAAAGAAAAAAATGAATTCGGAAGATATGACTGAATCAGCGCGCCTCTGGTATTCATTAAAAGCTACCTTAAAACATCAATTCATTCTGGTGGTTTGACGAGGGTCGATGTGACAGAGATGTTTAAATGGGTAGCTGGTGGAGGAAACGAATGTGACAGGTTCAGGTGTAATTACGCCGGGCTTGTTCACAGTTGAGATTAGGCGAGGAGCGCGCTACTGCAGACATAAAAGAAAAAGAGAAACACTATGATGAATCGCATCACTTCACCTGCAAACCTCGCACTCTCACACACAAACCAGCAGAAACATATACAAATTCCAAGAATAAGCCATACACACTTCCAGCTACATTGAGAAGCGAGTGCTCATACCTTTTCTAATTATTAGGTGTGATAATTTACCGAAGTATGAAATCACATTAGTTCTCCAAATAAAAACGTTGAAAGAAATCGATGGAAACTGCACGGGGAATCTCATATTTAGCTGAGAATTCGTTTACAATTTGGACTTTTTTGTGGCATTTTTTTAATCTGATGTTTCCATTAGGCCTATTTGATTTCTTTTTTTTTATTATTTATTTTGTCAAGTCAGTTAGGCTACAAATTGACACCGGCTGTCATTAATCCTGTGTATGCACTAGTTCCCCATCCCCGAAACTGTGAAGCCCTTCATCTCTATAGCAAGACTGACCTCTATCGGTAGCACTCACGCAATTTGGAACATTGAATGCACTTGAATGGGACCCAGAAGCTTTGAATACGGAATACATCTTTCACTCATTATGCATAAATATGCCTATGCAATATCTTCATCAATCCACAAGACTGGTGAGTGTATTGTGTCTAAGAAGTTAATCCTGTAGATGAAAGATTGCTTTTCTGTGTAAAATTTCGCATAGAACCCAAACTAGACTAGAGTTGGCTAGCCTGTTTTAAACACACTATACTTTATTTGGAATAGAAAAGCAGAATGAATACATAGATGAAATGATACTAAAGAAGAATTCTAAACAGCAGCCATTGAAATATGAGGTTAAAAAAAAAGATCAGTTTTAGGGCACAAATATCCACACATGCATGTCTGGTTCACACACAGGTGAGTTTGTGTCTTCCCTGACACTCATCACGAGGGATAAGTCCTTTCCTACAGGCTCTCGCTAAGGTCAGGTGAAGAGATCCGCTGAGTAGGCAGAAGAACACCCCGACAGGAGCCATCATGAAGGATGGGCCATAACGGACGCTGAGATGAAAGCTTGGACACAGCGTCGCCCTCTGCTGGCCAACATACTCCTCTAATGTATCCAGCCCATGGAACCAAACCACATGCATCACTAGGGCACACAGCAGCAGAAGCCCTAGAGAGTGCATGAGAGAGAGAGAGAGAGAGAGAGAGAGAGAGAGAATGTGTGTGTGTGTGTGTGTGTGCGTGCGTTCATGCGTGCATGTGTGTGTGTGTGTGTGTGTGTGTAGATGTGTAGGAGGGGTGCAGGGGGAGGAAAAAGCAATAACATGCATCTCACTGTAGTAGTAGTATAAACTTAGTATTGCTCGACATGAAACCATGAAACTAGTTTCTTTCTAGACTAACAACCTTTAACTAAACTTAGACTAATAAACTTTAACCCTGTTCACCATTAGAGCATTGTGCATGAGCATGAATGAACACATGTATTTATTTACAGGGTCATATGACATTAACCTCGCATATGAGCAAGGGAAAATGCTTTGTACCAGGTTAGCAAAACATGTTCAGTTCTACCTGCAGACAGTCCCTTGTCCCCTGTATCACAATGTGCCCATAGCATAGACCAGATATTCTTTAAATACTTAATGACTCTTTTGAGACTCACCGCCTATAAGAAACAGGGCCCCTCCAGCTTTGTATAGGGATGCTCTACCCGATGAATTGGCTCCAATGCTCAGGAATCCAGCCAGCATTGCCATGACGATTCCCAGCAGCATTAGTCCCATCCATAATGTCCTGTAGACTAATTAAAAACTCATGACATATATCTGTTCATGGATGGAAACAGTGAGCTTATGGAAAAGACAGGCGTCCAAAACTAAGAATAAAACCATGTATCTGATTTCAGTTACTTAATAGTGTGTTAGTTAATAGTGTGTATAGAATAGTAAGTTATAGTAGGCCTAATACAGTATTAAGTAATGGGTTGCGAGTGTTCTTTTATTTAGGTTAAGGCTAAAAGGCTTACCTTCTGCAGACTCTGAGGCAGCTCCAATGGTAGCATCAGGAATCGGTGTTGGGAACAGGTATGTGTGAGTACAAATCTTTTTAGATGTTGATTTTCCGCCTATGAACATCAGCCAAAATAAGAATTAATATTACTACATGTTTTTTTCCTGTTAAAATACTGTACACAAAAATGAATATAAATACTTTTTTTATTTAAACTTTTTTTGTTTTAGCATAATTTTGACAAACTTAAAGCAGCACCAAAGTCTTTTTAAAACCTTAAAATAATGTTTTCAAAATCGTCCATCAACTCGTAACAAGGTGAACGATACTTGCTGCATGTGCTCTGCAGCCCTCATCGGCTTTAACGGCACTAAACAAGTTTGCCCAATCGGGTAGCGATCTGTAGTTCAAGTAAAACTACAATTGACTTGCCTTATAGCAAGCTTCCGTTCCAATCTGTAGAGGAAGCGATTTTCTCCTTAGTGCTGCTTTAACAACAATAAACATAAACATTTGACTTACACATTGTAATCTTAGGCCTACCTATCAAGAATATCCAGAATGACTCTTCCTCAACTCTCCCCTTAAAGACGCATCTCCAAAAGAGTCCCTCATGATAAAACCGTGCCCTTCCTCCATACAGCCAGGCTTGGGGTGAGTCCTCCTTTAACTGAGAAAGATAAGTCTGTTTCACTACAATGCCTTGATATGTTAAAAAGGAATTAAATATGTGACAGTTAACATTGGACAAAGTTGTATCACAATTTACTGAATTAAACTGCATAAAATTTAATTCAGAATAAAAAGTTGAAGAGAGAGCTACTCAAGAGTGTAGTGTGCACCTGATGCAGAGATACGTGTCTCTCACTTCATAGTAGTCTGGACCTCTGTGTACAGTACTTTAATATTGTTGGGGGTGTAAGAGGCCTTTTTTGACAGAAACAGAAAACTAGTGTACCTTGAGGATAGATGTTACATAAACGTCAACTTACAAAAGAGTTATTTAAACCAGCTTTTAATTTAACACAGTCTGCTGAAAGAAGACTTGTTTGTTTGTAGGACAGTTGTGTATTTTAAATAGAGACAGAAATAGTCAGTATATTAATAGTAGCATTGAATGAGAGATAGTATGCCAAACACTATGTAAGCCAGTACCATGACCATTGGCTTGCTGTGTTAGGATGTGTTTTTGTTGTTGCTGATTATATGCTTGGTAGTTTGTTTATATCTATATATGTTTAATATATGTTTAATTTCATTCCAGTTTATGGATATGTCATTTGACAGGAAAAGATAACACACAAAAGGAAGAAACTCTTTTATGGTGGTTTAGGAATAGATCTTTTAACCTCACTGAGGCAGCAAAATGCCTTTTGGATTCCTTTTCCCTTTTAAGATGTTCATTTTCCCTATTAAGATGTTCATCATTTGGCAGTAAACCCATCCAATACAGTAAGCCTGCCTTTTCTCTCTTACCTGTATGGTCATTCCCGAGTCACATGACTCTGCGGCTAGCTGCCAGTAGTTTGTGTTGACGGCCATGAGGAGAAACAGAGTCCCCACCGCCCCAGAGAATCCACTGAAGAACTGAGTCACACCCAACATCACTTTAGGCTGACCAGACAGCGTCTTCATGTTCATATTCGCACCCTAGTGAGGAACCAACAAGAAAAACGAGAAACTTTCACAATCTTTTGGCTCAAAGAAGCGGCAACTTTTCATATTTTGCCACTGAAGCAAGACAAATATCGCTCTCCATGGTATAAATTAATGTGTGAACTGGTGCACACTGACACTGGCCGTAGGCGGGGACACACTGACTGACAGCTGAGTCATGCAATCAGAGAAGTGCATGTACTGTAGGGACATCTACCCCATGCCCTTGTCATCTCTTCTAGGTTCTATAACGAATGAGATCCCTTCGCTCCTCTGTGTGTGTCTGTGTGTTTGTGTGAGCCTGGGAGGTTTGACAGAAAATAGAGTCTGTCGTCATTTTGAGTATGCCTAAGGATATCGGGTTACAATGAGCTGTATGAACTAAAATAGAAATATGATTGTAAATGGTTTTGTAGAGAGAGTGAAACAGAATTCCATGAACTGTAAAGACTTCATAAAATTATCAATAATAAAATTAATCAGTAGTAAATCTATAATTAACTTCAACTGAAGCCGTGGAGTTGTACAAAACTGATGTCCTCAACCAGAGAGGTTTAGAGTTCTCTATAATGTAGCCTTTACAATGTGTGGATAACAAAACTTTAATTAGTTTGAGCCCCTATTTGTATTAAAACAAATGTTTACAACACAATTTTAGAATGTATCAATCTGAAATCAAATTATGTGTGTGGAAATGGTTCAAGAGGATTATTGACAATCCACGTCATCTACTGTACACAACTTAGGTAGCATTAAACAGACAGTATTTCATCAAGTCTATGTCGTCAGGTTTTAACTTAGCTCTCATAACTAGGCTTTCATTGGGTCAATTCTACGCTAGAGCTGTCCCAAATCCCCGCTAAACCCTAAGCCATGGCCTGAATATTCTTATTTATGCATTCAGCAGATGCTTTTTTTCCCCCAAAACAACTGTCAAGCTACAACTTGACTTTGGTTATGTCTTTTTAAAAGATTTTTTTTTGCCTTTAATTGCACAGCACTGGATTCACGGTTTGGCGCCCTAGCCAATTGAAATATAATACCCTTAATGTAGTTGAACCCATAAAGACTTCAAACAACTTGACAATTGACAACATGACAATTTCATGATGATTTTCACATTCACATCAAATTTTTGATGGCCCTGGGCTTAGGGTTAGGGGGGACATTTGAATTCAGAGAGCATTTAATTTTGTTTCCTGAACATTATGTGTAAAATACTAGTTTGATGAGTCATGCATCCTGCATCCACATAGATCATGAAGTGGGCCAGTCTCCTCTGCGATCAGGGTAGCTTTAAATATCTATATCCACTAGGAGTCAGTCAGTCCTTTTAAGAGCAGATAACAGTGACATCATGCTGATGCTCTGCAAGAAATGCTGTTTCCTTCCCAAAAGAAGTCAAACCCGTACCCCAAACTGGCTAAGCTTGTTCAGTTGGATGGTTAAGTGTCATAGTTTGAGTGAAGTTTCATCCTGGCAGTGTCAAAAGTTACAGCTATGTTTCCAGCGCACAACTTCCTTGTGAAACGCAACGTTTGTCTCCAACACATATTTCACACCAGAGAAGTTACCAATGTTCTGTTAATTATTTTAAGACAGTTTTAAGAGTTTGATTATTATATACATGTATATATATATATATATTCCATTTAATTGTTCCATATGGCAATCTGATGTGAATGCAGTGGAGTTTGAAAGCAAAATGGAATGTTCTGCCATTGTTTTTGTTTTTACCGTTGAAACTCATTTGTGGTCCTCAGGTCCAGGAGGGACCAGGAGAGTCCCTGGATGTCCGTCTGAGCAGAGGATTCCTTGTCTGGGTTGTGTCAGGTGCCCAGCTAGGCACTGGAGGACGAGACGGCCCCCCCTCCTGCTCCTCCTCCTCCTTTCCCACCTCATCCTCTTCATCCTCTGTTTCCCATTCTGCATCCTTGCAGGGCCTATCAGAAGCCGCAGCAGCACTGGTTAGGTGGTTTCGAGGAACCGGGAGAGGAGGCGGGACCAGAGCAGTCCTGGAGGAGGGTGTGGAGACGGAGGACGCGCGAGACGGGGGACGGGATGGGGGACGGGACGCTGAAGAGTAAGAGGAACGGCTGCTGCCTCTCTCGTTCAGGACATCGACCCTCACGGGATGCCCGCTGCTCTCACCGAGGGGCACCTCCCTCAGGGTTCCCAGCCAGCTGATTGGCCTCAGGGCGTGGGACGAGGACCGCATCGACTGCACCAGCCTTGTTCGTGCAAACGGCTGGAGCCTTTCATTTGTGGAGTCACCTAACCAAGGAAGTAGATCATGAAATATACCACTTGCAGTAACATTTAGCAAAAGAAGAAGAAGAAGAAAATTAAGCTGGATTCATTTCATTTAAAAAGGTTCACATTCAGGGTTGTTACAATAAAGATCACGTACATATAACTTGTAATCTTTTGCTCTTGCAGGCAAATTTTAAAAGCATACCGTGAAGACTTTCTCCTGCAGGAAGTGATAGGTATTTCTGCAATCTGGCCACAACCTGGAAAGCATAGTGAATCATTTGGTAAATCAGGTGAAGTAGACAGAGTGTAAGTATATGTCTTCAGGTTTTAGATCAGTTCTCAAACAGGGCTTTCATTTGGTCAACTCTTCACCACATATGTCCCAATGTCCCCAATAGTGGCCTGAACATTCACATTTATGCATTTAGTAGATGCTTTTATCTTAAATGATCCAAGAAAACATAAATGGGAGCTCTTTAGTGTGCTATGTCCACAATATATTCATTACACTTTTCATGACTTTTTCCTTAAACTAGTGTTACTCTCATTCCGTTCACTATGTTACGGGGAGGTGAATAGCATACTGATGTGCGTGCAGTGTTACTGTATCTGATGTGAGATCAGTATCATCAGAGAGAACTGAAGGTCACTGTTCAATGATCTTTGGTATTATTGTTTCTGCTGCGCCGGTGTCTCACCGGGTCACGGAAGCTTCCGGGCCTCAGGCTGCGTCGAATGCTTGAGTGCCGCCGTAACAGGATCTCCATGGTCCTGGTGTTGTTTGGCAGAGCATGCTTGCTGGTGTATTCTGCTGTCTGAATGGAAAGTTTTAAAAAATGGCTAAGAAGCAAAGAAGACTGGAACACTTTTGGTCCCTTGCAGTCATACTTACACCAAAGTTTAGCCAATTTACCAAAGTAAAACGGCAAAAGTTGCTTTTCATTGAAAAAAAAAGTAAGTTACTCCAAAAAGAAAAGATGGAATAATTGTAATGGTACAGAGGATTTGAAAATAAGTTTTAAAAAAGCTCACCCTTTGTCTAATTTGATACATGTTTCTTGATAAAAGTTCACGCATATTTTTCAGGTCACTTGCAAGGAACTTCTTCTTCGGCCTGAAAGATTCTTTCTTCTTGTCACTGTAAATAAGAATTAAGGAAAAGTAGATGTGTTGTGATGACAATTCCCTAGTTATCAAACAGAAGGACTAACCCTAAGACATGTTATTCAAATGAGCCCCAATAAAGCAGAGGCCCGCACACATGATGATGTGTCTTCAGATTTACTCATATGGTCAAAGGGAAATAAAGTGTGCCAGGCTTCTACTTCTCTTTCTATGTTTTTGCATACGACATAATTATGTATGTTTTATTTATTTGTATATTAATCTATATGTTTATGGTCATGACATACTGTAGGGAGACGATGGACGGAGCGGCACTGATGTCACCAATTTGCGTATCCAAGACCTCCATGGCGTTGAGCAGCTCCAGTCGCTTGTACAGAGCCACAATACTGGACTCGGCACGGTTGTCTCTGATTAGAATTCTCCTGACATATCTGTCATTAAACCTCTTAAACCTGGAGGAAATAGAAAAGTTCATCAAACAGCTCCCAGCTCCAAACAGCCTTCTGTGAGATTAAGTAATAGATGGCTAGTACATAACATCACAACAGGCATGAGTATATAATATACATATATGTATATATATATATAATGCTGTCCGTACTTGTCCTTCCAATAGTGATGGCTCCATTGCCCGCAGATGTCTTCTATGCCAGCAGTAGTGTGCTCAATTACCTATTACAAGAACAGGCAGAAATCATTTGTATGACGAAAAAAAGAGTTGATATCACAGAACCATCAATATTTGCTCACGATACCCTGTTATGGATCTCAACACTGATGGCTTCCTGTTTGTGGGTTCTCCTGATGTTGACTAAATATTCTACCAGGGGCCTGATGCTGATGCCCTGGAAGAAGAACGAAACAAAACAATTTGGTTATGTCTGCAGCAAAGCACAGCAGCTTCATTTGTGATACAGCGTATACTTAAAGGTGCTCTAAGCGATGTGACGCGTTTTTAGGACTAAAACATTTGTTGTTACATACAGCCAACATCTCCTCACAATCTGCTAGCTGCCTGTCCCCTGAACACAGTGTAAAAAAACGCGGTCTCTGTAGATAGCCCAGGCTCCACAAACGGCTAAAAAACACAGTGGGCAAACCTAGCATAACAAACGAAATGAAACATAACAAACATTGTTCCAGCCAATAAATGACAAGAAGGATTTGGAGGAGGGGTTGGTTGGGGGTTAGTGCGCGTGAGTCTTTCAGGAGGCATGGGAGGGAGGGGGAGGAGGGAGCTATCCTCCGTTTTGTTTGACAATACTTCGAACGTCAACAAGAAGTGACATCAAACACAATCGCTTAGAGCGCCTTTAAAATACATACAACAAGCTACATGTACACTGTAAAATAAATATACACTCTGAACTAACAAAAGTTAGTGTTCGCTGGGTTTTCAGTTGACCAAATTTGAGATAATGAGTTGTGATTCCTTATACTTAAAAAAAAATCATTACAACTCATTATCTCAGGTTTGGTCAAATGAAATAGTTAGGTAGTCCGGACACTAACTTTTGTTAGTTGAAAGTGTGTATTTTTTTTTTTACAGTGTATTTACTTACTTGAATGAAGACAGTGAAGAAGATGACTGCAATAGTGGCAGTCACAAAGAGTTTGCGTCTGCCAATCGTTTCGGGTACTAAGAAGACGAGTGCAAAGCAAATAGCCCCTCTTAGTCCACCGTAAGACAAACCAAACTGGTCCTGGTAGCTGAACGGGACTGTGCGGAAGGGGTTGATGATCTGCGACAGCAGCAACACACCTGTCCAGATAGAGTCGTTGAGAAAATGACACCCGACAGGGGCTTATGACACCTGCACCCCTTTTTGGGATGCTAATTAATGAAAAGATACTGTCAAGTCAAAACCAATTGTCAACCGTTGATGTTTTCATGTCTTGTGCTAAAACTAGCACATCCAGCCAAAATCTAGATTAACCAGAGCTGAGATTATTTTATAGCTGCCAGCATGCATTTGGTATCAATTTAGACCATTTGAAAGACTGAAATGATTCATGGATTGAAATGTCATTCTTTCATTCACTAGTTTAATGAAGAGACTCATTACTGAGATGAATAGTTAGGCTAATGGTGTGTGTCACACCCGTACCCAGGCCTCTCCAAATGAAAGCGAACAGCAAGGCTCCCAAGATGTAGCCCCAGTTCCACTCGTGGTCCGTGGTGATGGTCACCACTCCCAGGAAGAAGAAGATGAGGGTCTCAGAGATGGCCGCCAGCATCTTGATCACATGACGTATGGTGGTGCAGGAGCGCTGGGACACGTTCTCCTCCACGTAATAACGCATAGTGAGGGCACACACCACAATCCTGTGGAATGATAAGAATCTGTAAGGTACACCAGGCAAGTCTGGGATTTTTCACCATGGAGATCAACCATAGATTTGTTTGGCAGGGAAATCAGGAGATTCAGCCCTAACAGTCTGGCCTTGTGTTCCTCTAATCCTAAATTTAATACACACCGATAATGTACATTTTATATGTAGCACTCCAAACATACATGTACATAAGGAAGTAGGATACCATGACAGTTGACAATAAGACAAATCACATAACTTGACACAATGGAACAAAGTAGTCAAATTAGCTGGCAACAGATGTTCACAATTTCCAGGGACACTCCCCATCTTTGGTGGTCTGTCCAAGGAAATATACAAGAAAAATGACTTTGTCCTTGATTTTTAAAGCTCCACCATTATATATTTTACTGATACTGACTGTCCCCAATTTATAAGGAACATTTGGGAAAATGTCTCAGATTTTTATCTCTGGTCACCTTAGGTCTGGTCATCTTAGTCTATTAAAGACGTACACTCTGTGAGTGTTTGTGTGTGTGTGTGTGTGTGTGTGTTAATGTCTCACTTACGCTGTTATACTGGAGAGGCCAAAAAGCTCAGCCACCAGGTAGGCCAGGTAGCTGTACATGAGCACAAAGAGTGGCTCGATCTCATGCACGTTGTAGGTGAGTTGCGTCGTAAACGCCGCCACAATCCCGAACAGGAAGCCAAAGAGCAGGCCTCCCAGTCCCACCACGAAGAAGCGAGCCACACCCAAGAAGACGTCCACCGACTCCACCACAGGCATGTCTGCCACAAAGATGAACATGTTGTACAGCACCTGATTGTCAGAGAGATAAGTAACACTCACTAATCATCAGTATTTTGCTCATTGGGAAAATAATATTTCACTGTGTCAAGCATTTACATTTTTTGGTCTATAAGTGCTTTGCAAAAAAAAATTCCAAAATCCAAACATACACAAGGTGGCATACCTTCCCTTCCCTTGCAGAGCCTCAGTGCTATTGTTCAGAGGATAGGCTTTTCCATGCTGTACTTTTCAACTTTTTGTTGTTTGTTTGTTTATTTGTTTGTTTTTTACAGTGTGATGTCTGCGTGGGAGCTCCACCCCTTTTGTACTGTGTGTGCTTGTGCTTCTGAGTCCAGGGGGTGGAGCCTCAGGAGCTGATTGGGCTGGCCATATGAGGGCTACTCTAGCATGATGGTGCTTTCTTACTTATTCTCCTGCCTGCCTTCTCCTGCCTGGAGCTTGTTGGAAGCTCTGCCTTAACCCGCTGCCCTTTAAGGGATGTTTCTCCTTCTCCTGAAGGTCTTTTGGGAGTCATGCTGTGTGTGTACCAAGACCCTGGGCCTTGTAGCAGACTTGCCCAAGACTTAGGTGCATTGGTGGAGATTTAGAGATTTAAAGACAACACAGAGTGGAGACAGAGGGGAGATGGCTTTATGTAGACATTATAGTGATGTAACACAATATAGTGATGTAATTGGTCAAGGGATGATTGGCATACCATGGTAGGGGATGTAAGCCTGAACAGTAGTGGTATAAATACATCCTTGTAAAAATGTCCAACTCACCACAGTGACAGCATCACTAAACAGGCCCTCTCCAAATATGACGATGTAGAGTTGTTCATTGATACTGATGTGTTTAAAGATGTTGATCACAGCCACTGGGTCTACAGCAGAGATTATAGATGCAAACAGCAGGTTCTCTTGTAGATTAATATCCTGCACACCAAACACCTCAATCTGGCAGATGCCGTACAGTGACAGACCAATTCCAATGGAGTTCCACAGAGAACCCACCACTGCGTACCATAGAACCGTGCCTGCGTTCTCAAAGAAGGGCCGTGAGGGCATGAAGTAACCGTTCTCCAGCACGATGGGGGGCAGCATGTACAGGAAGAAGACGTTGGACTCCAGCACGGCTGGAGGTTCCTCCTTCACCGAGTGCATGATGGCCCCAACTATCAGCCCAATGGCAATCAGCAGACATGATTCAGGGATCCAGATGGTGATCTTGTGGTACACATGAAACCCTGCAAGAATACAGTGGAAACAGTGGAGGCATAATATCAGTTTGAATTAAAAAACTTGGTGTGTGTCTACACACTCTAAATGTCAGTGTTAAGTATTGATAGATAGATAGATAGATAGATATGCTCGTATGCACTGTAAGAATATACAGTACTGTATGTATGTGAGTATGATGAATAGATAGATATGCATATGCACTGTAAATATATACAGTATGCATATATACATATACAGTACATATACCTACAGTAAAGTACTGTATGTATAACCTACCTACCGGTATCTTAATCATCCTAAAGTGGGTATGGTGACATCCTCTGTCCCATACCACACACTCACAGACAGTCAAATGCACAAAACACTCAAAGTATCTTTGCACTGGCAGCATTCAGATTAACTCACATACAGCACATGCTTAGTTGCCTATGTTACTTGCTTTTAACATGTTTAAGGTCTAGTTAGTTAAATACAGTTAAGGTATATTTTCTTCTCACCAATTTTGGAAAATGATGCAAGTAAAATCCAAAGTGTAATCTCAAATGGCAGCTGAATGTGTGGGTAGTCCATTGTAAAAACGGGTAAATGAGTCTTTTCCTCATCAGGGAATGGCTGTGGTCCGTCATTATCCACTGCCTGCTGCGGTTTATCCGACGGGAAAAGTGTCGATGGATGGTCCTGTGCTGTGGCAACTTCCCCCTTTGACTCGCAGGGAAAAAGTACTATTAAATAAATAAATAAGCAAAGCACCAAATAGCTCCAGTTGCCCATCGTTACACCTTCATATGAAACCTTATCTTTCAATAAGGTTATAACCTAATGTCTAATTTTTTTTTAATAAAACTAGTTTGAATATAATTTCAGCATTATTAAACTGGTGTTTACAAGCTATTAATTTCTTTTGGTGCATTGATCTCTCTGCTGTAGCTGCTACTGTAGTTCAAAAAGTTTTACCAGTCCCAACGCATGTACCCAAATGTTACAAGTCTCGTTAGATCACCTCTCTAGGTCAACAAACATGCTTGACTACACTAGGAGGAGTCAGTATAGATCGTGAGAGATGAATAAGTGCACAGGTTTGTCAAGATTTTCCACACAGGTTATGTTGAGTCTCAGCCATCCTATGACCTTTCCGTCATGCCATGTTTTATCCTTCATGCCCAAATCACTTACAGTAGCACTTCACTTCTGTAGTAACATTTCAGAAACATTTCACTTGTGCAGAGATTATTAATTGATCATTCCAAAGACCACCATTTTTGCAAAGGCATTAAATTGACAAACACCACCAAGTAGAGTTTAGTCATTCGAGAGATGTGTGTCATTATTCAATGCATCACGGAAATGCACACAAGCCACTGCTGGAAAGTATTTTAGACCTGTAGACCAAGGGCAATTGATATAACCTGATTGTAAAAACCAGTGCAATCCACATCTGCCAATGGCAGTCTATTATGATCCATTAGTGTTATTCTACAGTATGGCCACATGATGGCAGTACAACCTTTAAAATGTCTTCTCATATTGGGCCTGCAATCTAGGTCTACTATGATGCAAATTGATGTTAAGGTTTATATAGGCCTATGGTTTGGACATAATGTTTTAGGCGTGGTTGTTATTGAACATGGGGTATGAAGTAACATTGATAACATTCGGAACATTGGGATATGAAGTAGCTAACATTGATAATAGTCTAAAGCTTTCAGATAGTTCCGAACTTGCTTAGGCTATCCTGCAGTAGCTGCAAAATGTAAAAGAAGGCTGTAAGATAAACCACATCTCATGATTTTCAAGGCAGGACCCATGACAGATGCCGGTGTTGTGCCAAACCTGCTAGCCCCTAGATCAAGGGGCTCATTGTGACACAATTTGAATGTGAAAGGTAGCATCAAGCATTTTAAAACTATTTTCAACAAATTTTGACCCAATTAGCTGTGTGTAGAAAATACTGGTAAAGGTGGACATATGGTCGCCCATGTTCTCAAACAAACAAACAGTGGGACCAAAACAATGCATCTCTTACAGAGATGATGGGGAGTGTTTTAGGCCTACTCATCCTTTATAGACATTTTAGACAGATGTCACAGGCCTGTTTTTCATATTTCACATGCTCATTTTTAAAAATTTGCTTACCTTAAATTAGCCTTATTTATCAGATGCCCTTTATGCCAGTATGTAGCCGTAGCAAGTGTGTGGGATTTATGATCTGTTGGTTTGCCTGAGTCTTTTTTAGGCTACTATTTTTATTATTATTAATTTTACACGTGTTAGTTAATGCGAGTTTGTTACACACGGGTGACCGTATGCTGTGATGCCCTCAGTTTCCGTTGCTGGAGATGCGCTTCACACACAGCGGGCACGTGCTGTTGCGGGCTCAACGTGCAGGAGTGGGAGGAGCATCTGCCAGAGGCACTGCTACGTCTTAGAAAGGCAGGGCGAGTCTGTACTGCAGAGACACACCAAGCGGCGGACTGAAATATGCCGCCGCCGCACATCAAAGGTTGAAGAAGTGTTTGGATAAACACACATGGATTGACATCGTGCCTTGTTGATAGGTAAGTATATTTCAGATGAACCATGTAGCGTTTCGCAGCTGAAAACGACGTAGTTGTTGTGTAAGAGCTAGTTAGTTATTTGTTGTTCAGCTTTGTTTACTGTAGTAGTAGTTAGTTAGCTAGAGCTTCTTGTTGGCTTGCCTGCTTGCTTGCAGCGTCTGACTAACCACCACAAAGCAAACTTAAAGTTTTTATCTTTATCGAGGCCTTCTTATTGACTCAGTATTGTCATTGTCAAGTAGTTGTAAGGAGGTCTGTGTCATCAACCTTATGTTAACACATTGCTTTTTTGGGTTGTAGTTATCGGACAAGAGTGAGCACTGTTAGGTAACTTATAGCTCCAGTGTGCAGAAGAAGCTAGCGTTAATATATTAGACTTGATCAAATTAGCTCAAGCTTACCCTTTACTCTGGAGGAACGCTAGCCTTCAGAATGTTCCGACATTATTCTGGAAGGTGATTGTCGCAGGTTCTGTTTCAAGTAACGTTAACATTACACATCTCAAATATGTTTAGATCAACATATTCTGTGAACTCTGCAACAGAAATGGAAATGGCTTTTGTATAGATGAGAGGGACTGTGAAATGTGCATTCTCGGTATCACCTTGAGTGTCTCATATCAGCTGATTCTGTCCTAGAATCCTCTGTCCAAAAATAGTTAATGCATTTAGAATTTCAGGACGATCACTGTCGATTGTCTGAGACTAGTGGTTATTTAGTGGACCTTTTTGGAGTTGGCGTTATATAAGATAGTGTTTGGGAAGTGGGATTCTTGATGGCACTCTAAAAGACAAGCCTAGTTCAACTCAAAACAGACAGGCCTTTGGCACATGCCAACTTATTCCCCGGAGCTTGGAACATAGGTTGAGTTGATACGCCAGGAGCCTCTGCCTGGTTTAGACTCGAATCTAGTCTAATTTGGCATGCTCAATTCCACACATCACTAGAACATCTGCTTATGAAGAAATAGGCGTGTTTTGTTGTTGTTGTTGTTGTGTGAATTGTTATATTATGCATGTGAAAACAATGTTGACAAAAAGTTGCTAGTTTGGGCTACTTACTTGATGCTTTTGATGCAGATGCAGATGCTTTTATCCATAGCAGCACTAATGCAAAATAGCTTGTAAAAAAGGTAATTTCAAAGCTTATTAAAATAATAATAACAATTTTGATATGTACAGAACTAATAGAGAATCTTTATAAACACAACTCTCAAAGGTTAGTAGACTAGGCCTAGATGACGAAAGCACTAAAATGGGTTTGTTTATGTACTATGCACATGCTTGGTCCTCTCGGGTGCAAAACATGTTTACTCTGTCACGTGCCACAGTGACAATCTGCCAGCGTGTGTTTACATGCGCACCATTTGTCTCACAGCCCACAGCATCCCCAGTCCAGTCAAAAGGATGAGTGACTGTGCTCTGCTACGAGTTCATGTATGATGGCATAGCCAAACCTGTTAACCATCAGTTCGCGGATTACTTATCTGATAGCAACAAGACGGACAGGTGTCAGAGTTGCACGCTAAAAATTAGTTAGTCAAGATGAGGGCAGAAGGTAGGGTTTAGTCGGCATCAGAGATAAGTGAGTATTTTCATTGGAAAGGTTTTTGATAAGCATTGAAATATGACAGAAAGCTCAAAAATAAATACCTTTTTTGTAAAGCAAATTTTGTGTTCAATACAAAATAAATCTTTTCTGAGGGCATAAGTCAAGGTGACCACCCTGACTTATAAAACACGGGGGGGAAACCCTGGGTATACAATCGGAAGCTGTATTTACGATTCAAACATAACAGCTATGAATAATTGATTGTGTCCAGGAAAATGGATGGACATCTTAACATTGACTACTCAGTGAAGGGACATTCTCTCGCCGAGCTTTAACACCAAGGAGGCCAGGGAGCAGCCCAACACAGCGTGCCTTCAAACGTGATTGAATGAAAAACATCTATACCCCAGTTGCACTCCGGGCTGAATTATGAATCATGGTTGCGTAACTGCTGTTGTCTCTTCTTTTGGTAGACTAGTTCCTGGATCCACTCTCTTTAACCATGATGTGAGAAGTTTAACTGAAGACCTTTTATGTAATATTTATAGGCCTAACGTCTAAATGTGTATGTAGAGCATATATGTATTTCAAAAGTGTATGTTGAAGCTGTTCACGAAGCAGTGGTATTTTGGTTGATGCAGTAGTTGACTGAGCAACAGGTTCAGCATCGGCCTTTCATGACTGGGGTAGTCTAAACAGCTTCTGAGATTGGGGCAATCGTGGTCTGAGAACCAAAAGGACACGTGACTGATGGGTGGCTGAGTGGCAGATTCCTTCCCTGACTGACAAATATTCTCCTTCAGGGTTGGCTATGTCACCTAACTCCTAACCTAACTGCTCCCCCAGTGCTACAGCAGTGGCCTCACACAGCTTTAGTGTATCATAGACATAGATCTGTGTGAACTTACTGTGTCTCACTGTGTGTGTCACAGTGTCACCATCACTAATAGTGTTAAACTCATAAATATCCCTGAGATCAATTTAGTATGGCCCACAGTATACATGTACCTATGCGTGTACATAAGTCCCTCTCTTTTCTCTCTGTTTTCTCCGAGATGCTGGTATTTTGCCTGCATGTCATGTCTGGTCTGCCCATGCCAGGCTTGACATTTCCCTCATAATGTTAATACATTTTTTACTGATGGGGACAATGTCTGGTCTGTCTTCTGTCCCTGTGTTCTTTTGTCTCCATTTTCTTTTTAACTTTTTTTGCAGAGAGACGCTGCCTTAGAAAAACTGCAACAGTGTCTGATCGACCGTTGGTGCAAATCTAGGCCTAGGGGAGAATAGCTGCAATGCCGCATCTATATGATTGGTACAGTATCAATGTAGAGGGCAGACTATTACCTAGCAACCTAACCAGGGTGTCGGTTTGCTAGTTCGGTATCGATTCAGATTTCCCAAATCAATTAAATTTTACTTCACAAGCGTCCGATTTGATTTGATTCTCAGTTCAATTTGATTATTTTTTGATGCAGTTAATGATATTGCATATTACCAATTTTACGAATTTAACCCAGTTACATTAATCATGTACGTAGAAAAGATTGATCCAGGTGCTTTTGAATTGATTTCGGCCTGTTCAAAGGAAAATCGATTTGAGAAACTTGGCAGTCATAGTCTTTTTTGCAGTAGTCTGAACAGCTCTTGAAACTGGTTAACTAGGTACCAAACTTGAGGATTGGTATAGGACAAGGGGCAATATAAGGCTAGGATTACCCTTTTTTTCTTTAAACAATTGGTTTTGTATGAGGAGCGTCTTTGTCTTACCGAAGGAATGCAGAAGTAGACACAAGTGTCGTAGCACATAGCATGTTCTCAAAAGGAAGTCAGGGATTTTCAAGTGGTGACACTCTAGTCATAGTCTTACTGTTTTCAACAACTTTCACTGATTCCAATATCTGTAAATAGGCTTAACTATTCCTCAGTCAAATGACCATAAAGCTTGGCTTCAGTTCTAATATGTACATATAGATGTTTATTTGGCTGATTAATTATGACGTGTGGCTGTCTTGGCAGTCTAAGGAGTTGTGTTGGTGTGCTTCCTCAAATAGCACAGTGCTAGCTGTGCGTGATATTTTGGGGGATGTGTGAAGTTTCTCTGCTTCAGTGTTCTGATAAATGGCTAATTATATTAACCTCTCAATTGTCTCTGCCAGCCATTTCCCATGATAGGACGTTGGTCTTGGTCATGCGTCGGGAAAAGACATTTTTTAGATAATATGTTGCCATCCTGAATTTTTTGGGGAACTGGCAATTGGATGTAGTTTTCGCTTGATCACTAAATGGTGCCTTTGGTCCCAGAGTGATTGTGGTGTTGAAGTGTTCCCTCTTTGTCATTGTGAAACTAGTCGACTTCCTTTGTATGTCTGAAAGGAATTCCAAAGACTTAATGATGCTCATTGCTTTAATATTATGTCATAATGGTGTTCTCCCGCGCTCTAAAATCCAGACCAACGGCTTGCAACTGCTTGCAACAACATGCAATGTTTGATTCACATGGCTGCACTACTGCAACTAAAACCATAGAATGTCATATATTGTCCACCACTCCACCTTTGTAAAGGTTGTCAGAGACCTTATTGTGGAAGTTATCTGTACTTGAAAACTGGCAAGAGACGTTGAGTCACTTCCTGTTTTCTTTACTTGAGAGGAAATGTGGGCTCAAAGGTTTCAAAGAGACTCTCCACCTGGTTCTGGGTTACACAGCTCGGAACGTGTTCAAGTCAACAACCAGGTCACTTTGTGTCACTGGTCCATACGGGATACTGTAGGTTAGTTTGTGCTCCAAAGAGATTTAAGGAGCTCATCCAATGACTAATAATAACTCTTATGGTCAATCAGTGCTGTTTACTTTTTATCAAATCTCTCAACAGGTTTACATTCACAGGTGCAGCCAGCAATTCTGGTCGAATTCAAATTTGTTAATTTGTGTTTTATATATATATTTGGAGACATGTTTGACCAAAACGTCCTCCAGTTATCAACCTCCCACGTCTATCGACAGTACATTTCAGTACATTCATAATTGCTACTGGAATTCTGTTAAAGTTTATTGCTGTTGCTAAGTGACTAGAAGGTTGCTAGATGTATTTTATTCATTTAGCATAAAACTACTTTGTAGTGGCTAAACACGCCCCTTCCTGAGAATCTCTCCTAAAAGGCAAACTTTGGTGAGAAGGATGGAGTTGAAGAAGATGCAATCATATGTCTTCTGTCTCCTGAGTGTAGTAGAGGAAATCAATGTGTACTCTGTGCTATGCTAACCTAAAAGTGTGTGTTGATCATTAGAACAATGCTTGCTCAGTTGCATAGTGCCTTGGGGGGTGGGGGGGTCATTTCCATATGAAAAGGTTACATCTGCCGTCGCTTTGTTGGGAAATTATTTATGCCCCAGTCTTGGCGGTCGTACTTCAAATACTGGTTTGTGTGTGTGTGTGTTTTATTTGTAGCTGTTTTCTATATGGAAGAAACACAGGCTAACACACTCACACACACATACCCACTCTCACACACACACACACACACACACACTTATGTGTATAATTTCCCAGTGCTCCCCTGCTACAGTGACAGTGCCCTTGACTCCTGTTTGTGTATACTGACCATCAGTATACACCGCATCTATCACATTCAGGTATGCTTTAAATAGACACGCTGTGCAGATTGAAACTTCAAAAACAGAACTGGGTGAGACGTTTAGGAGCTGTGAAATCCACAGTGCTGAAATTCTCTGGAGGGAAAAGTTTGCCCTCGGGCAGGGACTGATAGGAGACCAGAGAGTTATGCTTAAGCCTGCTGCCCATACAGCAAACACCGGCAAACATCAAGGAACAGGCATCAACATCGGTTCTGCACTGGGCTTGCAGGATTTAGTCAATGCAGCCTAGAACTGCATTACAACACTGGTTATAAGTTAAAGGCCCACTATGCAACATTTTTCATTTAATTAATCCGTTTCATGCTGTTTAGGATGCTAAAATTAGTCATTACACGGCGAACGAACGGTGTAGAATGCGCCACCGTGGCCAATAGCGGTAGATAAAGCACTTGCAATGTTCAGCAGCGCGGACCGCCTCCAATAGAATGCAGTGCAATACAATGCAATACAGCGGGCTTTAGAGGGAGCTTGTGAGAGAGAAAAACAGAATGTTGCTTAGTGCCGGTTTAAGACTATTCGTTGACTGACTGATTGTTGCCCTGTATTTATGTGTTATGACAATTAGGGATGTAAATGGTTAATTATAATTATGGTTTAAAAAACATAATCGGTTAAAAAAAACGTTTGTTTATTTACAGAAAAATAGAATACTCATCTTTTTTTAACTGCAGAGTGCTATCCCATTTTCAAAGTGGCAGATTGAATTTACGAAAGAACCCAGAGTATTCTTTAGATATCAGTTGAACTAGTTACATTAGATGCGGCAGTGCAGTGAATATTAAAAAAAAAAGCCCCGTGACTGGTGTAAAATTGTATTTTGACGGGTGTAAAATTTTATTTTGACGCTGCCATAACTAGGGTAACAAATAAACAGGTTAAACGGTTTTAACCGGTTAATGAGGCGTGGTAACCGGTTAAAGATATTTTCATTCATTTTTACATCCCTGATGACAATTAAATCTAATCGAATCTAATATAAGACGGTACATGCTAAATCCTTACTAGACAGACAGACAGGCAAACAAGCAGACAGACAGAGAAGCAGGCTGACGGACAGACACACAGGCAGGTAGATACACAAACTCAGAAGCTCTCAGGAGAAGTGAAAAGGGATGACTGTAGAGTAGAGGTATCCTGTATTGATGGTGCACAGACTGCATGGCAAATCCAGTGCAAAGCTGCACCCTGCTGCCCAATACTGACAGGTAGAAAAACAGACACCAAGACAAAACAAGTACAAGTCTTTTGATCCCTGCATTTAACTTGGTTGTGAACTAGTGAAACGCATTACACTGTGAACGCACTGTGAGGTGAAGCACGCACTGACCCTGAGTTGAGGGCTGCCTGCTGCAGTGGTGGAAGGAACAGTCTGGGGTTGGCTTAGGTTACCTCAGCTATGTTCTGTTTGGGTATTGAACCCACCCTTTGGCTTCAAGCCTGAAGCCCTAACCGGTAAGCCATGGGTGCCCCCAAAGTGACGACATTAATGAATTAATACAAACTAGCTTACTAATTGCAACCATACCAATGTTTCACTTCATCTTGTTTCTGTGCGATAGCCCTGACTTGGTCGGATTATGAGTGTCATATTGGGTGGCAAAAAAGTGAGTAGCCTGTTTTTTTTTTTCTGTTGTGTTGAAAATTTTAATTGTGCCATAATGTTCTTTCCTGTCACTTACCTGACCAGAGAAAAAACAGCAGGGAGTTGCGTAACCACCTATTTGGTCTCTCTCTCTCTCTCTCTGTCTCTGTCTCTCTCTCTCTCTCTCTCTCTCTGTATTCAGTGTCAATTTCTGGCACTGTCAATGCTCATCACATTACATACATCAATGCTCCCTCACCAGTTGTCTGTCTGGTAAGCTTAGATATAAGATAAGTTCCTCTATTCTATTTGAACAAAAATAAGACTTGTGTATAGGGACTGCTACGCTAGGTATGCTAAGTATTTGGAGGGCTATTACAACTTTTATCTATATAATTCACATCTAGGCTGATATGAATACTTATCTGTGAACACAAATAAAAAAATTATTTACACAAAATCTTAAAAAACTAAATTGTCTACACTCTCTACACTGAAACATTGTGCCATTAGTACTACATAGTACAGAATGGGATACATTTAGGCCCGTGTTGCAGACACGAACACGTGTTGCAGAGACAAATCAAGCATCCGTCGATCAAACAAAAGCATTGTCTTTATGCATTAGTCCATCGCTGAGTCTCGTAGCGTGCTGCAAAATGTGACTTGACAGGCTGGAGGCCTTTAAAAAGGTAGTGTCCAGTAGGCTCTGTCATCACTTTCTGTTAGAGGTGCTGCAGCTTAGCTGAAGTGTTGCGGCATTTAGATGCGCTGAAGTGAAACCTGTTGCCATAAAAAGCCGCACGTAGGTAGAGAGCAGCACAGGCTGTGGGACGCACGCTGGATGGAATCATGGAGGAGGCTGACGGTTGTATGTGGTTGTTGCCAGTGTGGGTGTTGTGAGTTTGATGAGTGAGTGAGTCAATCTCAGTTCTGAGGGTGCTGGGTGCCATGGTTACGCACCAGCCTGTGTGCTGTGGCAAGTGGCAAGAGAAACTATGGGATGCCTCGAGTGAAGTTTCTGACTTCACAAAGCAGCCTGCCTGTCCGAGGCTGAGTTGGGGCTGGATTTGTCCTTTTATGGTCAGGCAGGGTCCACAGGCCCCTTCATCCTCTCCCTCCATCCATGAAGAGTGTTTAGGACAAAATGACGACTTCAGACTAATGCTTTCCTCGTTCGCTTGCTCTTTAAAGCCCAACGCTCAATGAACCAGCAAAATATAGTGCTAATGTGAATCCAAACCATTGACATATAGTGTTAGAATTAATCAGACCCACTGAAATATAGTGCTAGAATGAATCAGACCCGCTGAAATATAGTGCTAGAGTGGATCAGGGAAGGTGAAATTGTATGTTTTGTAGTTGTAAAGAACAGGAGCCTTTTATAGAAAAGCTATTGGTGAATAACGACAGTCTGTGTCTGTCTGTTGTTGATAACACGGTTACATACGCTCATTCACATGCTCTCACACACACATTCTCTCTCTCTTCCAATTTTGGCTCGTCAATCTGTTATTACTATATACAATTTCTTATATTGTTACCAATGTATTAAATTATTACTATGTCTTATAGGGTCTTATACTACTTAGATTAATAAAGAAATCCTGAATCAGTAACTTCAATCTTTAATCTGTCTAAATCATGCTGTCATGATGTTAAAGTGACAGTGATGAGATTGTAGCTGGCCAGCCTGCCTTTATGTAATGATCTAACCGCTCACTGTGTAAGCTCCAGATGGATGGTTAAAGTTCTCAGTTCTGTTTAGGCCAGTATCTGATCAAACCATGAGCTCTGTGTTTCTCTATTGCTGTCCATGCGTGACGGCTATCAGTGTGCATCAGAAGTGAAACTAGCTTTGGTGTTTGGACGTGCGTCTGGTAAAGGAAGCTGTTGACAAAACCTTCTGTGTGTCCCCTCGCTGAACGCATTGCATCAGACATCACGACGGCTGACACTGCCATTCTACTTAGTTACGGGTGAAACCCTTATCGAGAGCAGAGGCCACCCAGAAAACGAGCACAGTTTGCACATCGACAAGGAGTTGGGGAGAGAAAAAACCTACTGAAAACTGTGTCAGCATCCCGCTGGGGTTTAGCAGGAATGGCTAACCCTACCTCTGTGCTCCAGTTTGTGTGACTCTGAAGTCTTCAGGGCCTCCTGCTTCGGCAAGGCCTAGCCTATATCTGGCACTTCTCATTGTTCTCCCAGCTAACGCCTCTGTCCACCAAGAACTGGGTTACGAGAAGGAGGTAGAGGAGCTCCAGTTTAAAGGGAGAGAAGTGATGGCAATAACTGTATTCCCTTATCATCTCCTCAAGTCACGCCAAAGATGGGTGGAATTGTTGCTCACAAGGCTCATAGCATAACAACATTTTGATGGATTTTGCTTGTGTTATTTTGCGCTGTAAACAAACTTGATTTTCAGTTGACACCATCACAACGCGTCTAGGGAGAACCTCTAGCCCGAGTTCTAAAAAATGAAAGTCCCAAACCTCAATCGTAATCAGATATGCCATCACTTTTTCCACAAAAATCACATTATGATATCTTTTTTAGGGTTTCCTGAAAATGAACTCCTCAGATGTCAACCCCCCTGTGCTCATTTTGGGCACCCTTGTTGACTGTGCTCTATAGACATTAGGCTGGGTGTTGAATTCCCACATCTTCTATGTTTTATCTTTTTTTTGGACTTTTACCATCATGTCAGACAGCTACAACACTGCCCAGAACTGTTGACTATCTGTGGCTGCCCTTAATGATGTGTGATAATATTTTGGGATTGTAATGATGCTAAATTAACACCATAGACTAACTTCTACATATATTTGAGCAACATAGGCAATTGGGTTAGCTCTTTTGAGTCGTGGATCTGCCCACAATTTCTTAACGAGACTACCACAAATAAAAAGCAAAGGAAGTTTTTCCTTGCCTGTGTTGCTCATTGGTGTTTTGAGCTGTGTTTTGTATAAGGCACTGTATAAGTAGAATTGAATTGAACTGTGGCCGAGGGGGCATGGTTTAGGTTTGATCCTGTTAGACTGTCATGCTTGGATGTGTGTACTGTATCCTAAAGGAAACCCAGATGCAAGCCTCCATGCCTTGCTCCTACGACATAAATGTGTTAGGATGTAGGATCACCTGGCTGCTTCTCTAATGGGGCCAGGGGGTTATTACTGTTGTTTGGAGTAGCCTAATTTCCCTTTTTTTTTCCAAAGCAGCCGACCCATTTCATCAGAACAGAATGTCTCACACACCTCTTGTGCCAAACACACACTGCTCACCCACAACACCCCCCTTTCACCCTCCACCCACCCAAGTGCGTCAGTGCTTGGAACTGCTATCAGGACACCGTCAGTTTGCCCAGTCCAAAGTCACGACAGACATTAGCAGTCGCGGGAGACCCTTGAGGTTTAATAGCAACAACGTTTATGTCTCTTGGCAGCGTCGTGACGTGACCCCGAGTGACCTGAGTGTGCTACACTATCCCAGACTGCCCGGAGGGGAGCAGCTTGTCAGTTTGGCTTAGGCCTGCACTTTTCCCACGTAGCCCGGCGCAATCCAGTCCACAACTCTTCTGACCAGCACCGGCAACACTTCAGCTAGCAGGCAAAAGGCTGACAGAATGAAAACGCCCCCTTCGAGTGTATGATTTAGCTGTGCGGTTGTGTGGCAGCTGGCGGAGCAAGATGGGTGTGCTTCTGTCTACTTTAGTTGGCCTCAGGCTCTGGTGTGCTGAAGCTGTTTGCTGCCAGAATGTTCTTCCTTTTTCTTTCTTTCTTTCTCTCTCTCTCTAGCCCTCCTTTTTCTCTCTGTCCTTTTATGTCTCTTTCCCTCTCTATCTAGTTATCTATTTCTCTCTCTGCCTCTCTTTCCCCCCTAATTTCAGTGATCTCCTTCTATGCCTTTGTTCGTTTCCTTTTTAAAGGTCCACCTTTAAAAGGAAAAGGCACTTGTGTTTAGTTTAATTTACCAGCGTCGTAGTGACTTTGATTGAATGGCTCATTATAGGGTGAATGAGGGCTCTTTGCCTGCCTTCAGAGAAGAAAC
Source organism: Limnothrissa miodon (assembly GCA_017657215.1). Lineage (NCBI taxonomy): Eukaryota > Metazoa > Chordata > Actinopteri > Clupeiformes > Clupeidae > Limnothrissa > Limnothrissa miodon. Next base: position 60,258 of record JAGFZM010000603.1, read on the forward strand.
TGTCTTATTATTCCATTATTACACTTGCAGAATCTTGACACCAAGGTAGGAGTGGGCGATATAGTCTAAAATTTATATTGCAATATATTTTGAACCATAGACGGTAGATGATATATATCACGGTATATATATGGTATGTAACTTACAGCAAAACAGTTTCTTGATGTTTACCATAGCATAAAGTCAATATGTACAACAGTTGTTTGGTCATCGTTCGGAGGTGTTTATATTGGACTCTCAAATTCACACAGAAGTAAACTGGTAAGCTGCATTTGTGTCAGGCAGTAGCTGTTCAATTTATAGGCTCTTACACAGTTTTGTTGTAAGAATGAAAAGGTGCTATCAATAAGTTGAAGCTACAGGTCAACATTTTTTCACATGGTTGTGGAGACGCAATGAGCCTATCACGATATGCCGATATGACCCAAAATCTCTATCATTGGCCAAATTCATAATGCATACGGTATATATCGTCTATATTGTACACCCCTACACCAAGTTGATGTTCGTTAATCTTATTGGCATGTTAGTCTATATTGTACACCACTACACCAAATCACATTTATTTCCAACCAGTCAGTCATTGTCAAGGCGCAAAAAGGCGGAAATCATTTTTTAATCTTAATTTTATTTATTTATTTGTTTATTTATACGTAAAAAAAAAAATCATTGAATTATAGGGGGAACTCCTAGCCTGGCTAACGCGACTGAAAAGCTCTTACAAGCTTAGTCTGGCCATGCTACATTGCTAAATGAATTCTGGGAGGCAGGCTTAACCTGCGTTCATAAGATGCCTCTGTATACAACTTGACGAATCTACAACCAGTCAGACCACTCATTCCGATTACGTAGGCGTAAGCTCGTTTCTCATTGGTGCCCACAGTTTTGGTAAAGACAATTCCTCTAAATCCGCTGCCTGGCCAGACTGACTTGCTCACGAAATTGAATGTAGTGTCACAGGAAGTATTGGCGGGCCCAGGCTAGGGAACTCCCAAAGAAGTATGAAAAAATGCTGTCTTGGCTAGCATGCCCTTTGATTGTTTTTAATTCTGTGAATGGGAATGTTTTGATATGTTTAATTGGTTAATTGCTGATTTTTTTTTTTTTTCACTCTGCTGGAACTCCTGTCCAGCACATAGCCTAGCCAGAGCTGCGGGCTTACAGTAGGATGCCATAAACTAGCGTGTTAAACAGCAAAGTGGCCGTGTGCAAAATAGACTCTCCACATTGAACCGGCCCACTCTCCAACTGTGCTTTGGACTTGTATTGTTCACTTGCAGCCAAAAGTGTGTGGGGAAAATAGGCCAGGGGTGGGGATTCAGGAGAGATGAGTGCTAGCAGATTTAAAAAGAATAGCAGCAATGCATGGCAGAGGAGTAGAAATAGGTGTGTGTGTGTGTGTGTGTGTGTGTGTGTGTGTGTGTGTGTGTATGTGTATATGTGTATATGTGTGTGTGTGTGTGTGTGTGTGTGTGTGTGTGTATGTGTATGTGTGTGTGTGTGGTCTACCTGAGTGAAGTACTTACACTGGCCTGGTAAGTGGCATTGTAACATTCTGTTGTGTGTGTGTGTGTGTGTGTATTTGTGTGTGTGTGAGAGAGAGAGGGATAGTGAGGGAGAGATGTAGTGTGTGTGTGTGTGTATGTGTGTGTGTATTTGTGTGAGTGAGAGTGAGGGAGAGATGTAGAGAGTTTATGTGTTTATGTGGCACAGACACGTGCTCATCTCTGCCCATGCAGAAAGCAATCTGCCAGGCACGCACTGGGCACAGTACACATGCTCTTGCATTAGACACACAAACACACACTACACACACTACACACACCACACATGCTCAGTCTTCCCACCTCACATACATGTGTGTACACACACACACACACAAGTGTGCATGTAAACACCTCTACTGACTAAAACAGGGTTTCTTGAGGTGCACTAATTTCACAGGCTACCGTTTTCAAAATTTCACATGATCCCCTGTGTAGTTGTCTGCAGCTCATTATAGATTAGGAATTCTAAATAAATAAATAGCAAATGCATCTGGCTGTGAACTTATTTGATGCTGATGTGTTGGTGGTATTAGCCTTCTTTTTATGCTTAGGGGATTCCCTTTTTTTCTTGCCTTTTTTTAAAACACTTGGCTGTGTGTATTTTGGTCTTCCAGTGACTCACAGTAGTGTGTGTGTGTGTGTGTGTGTGTGTGTGTGTGTGTGTGTGTGTGTGTGTGTGTGTGTGTGTTTTGTCTGTGCGCGCACAAGCATCAGTATGCATTGCATGGCGAACCGAGGAAGAAGCATTGAGGTTTTGAAGGCATGGTTTCCAAGAAGCTGAGCGTGCACATGCAAGCTACAGCCTCCCCAGCTCCCTGTAAAACTCTCCTCTTAAGCAAAGCAGATGTCTCCGGACTCATCAATACACCAGAGGAGTTCTACCCATTCATTTCAATGGCACAGTAGACAGGAAACTGCTCTTGTCTGTTAGGAGTGAGTTCACAGCTACAGTATACTAATAATTTTATTAGGATAACACTCAGTATTCAATGATAAATAAAACCTCTATGTTTCCAACACATCTTTTGTGGCACCTTTTTAGACGTACTGTAGGCTACGTAGGCTTGAGACGAGAGAGGCTTCTATTATTTGGTGAGAGTAATATGCTACTTACCATCGTCATTATGCATGATGTCATTTATCTGTTTTACAATGTTATGTGTATGTGTGTGTGTGTGTGTGTGAGAGAGAGAGAGAGAGAGAGAGAGAGAGAGAGAGAATCAGTCTTTTCTGACTTTTCCCATACATACATGTACCATACAGAATACAGTATCTGTTCTACAACGTGTGTGTGTGTGTGTGCGTGTATGTGTAGGGAGAGAGTAGCCAAAGGCCAAAGGTTTTTGTAAGGGGGTGTGGAAGGAAGGAAGGAGAAAAATGTATCTGTTATTTATTTCCTCATTTGTTGCATCAACATCCTCGTGTGGAAAATTTCTTTATTTTTCAATTTTGGGTCAGTTAAAGTAGGCTGCTCTGTGTCTCTCTCTGCTGAGGTCATTCCTTAGTCACTTCTACCTGTTATGCAGATAAGCTAAAGATTTGATGTTCATTAATCTTATTGGCATGTTAGACGCTTTTGTCCAGAGTGGCTTGAAAAATGATAAACACTTTGTACATTACTTAAGTAAATAATTTCAACAAAGTCAAAAGCACAGTCTGCTAATGCATGAAATATAATAACATACAATTTAAATACAAAAATAATAGCAGCCATCAACTCTCAAATGATGGCAAGCCACCATAACATTGTAAACTTATTTTATTATTTATAACTGAGATGACTCTGAACTGTCTATCTGATGATGCTGCACTGTCTGTCTGCCAGAAAGTTCAACCAACTGCCAACAAACACAAACCACCTGTGAAGTCTGAGCGGCTGACAGATTTGGGTTTATAGTATTATATGATGGCGCTGTCCAAAATAGCAGTTCAGACTGGGGGGGGGGGGAAGCGCCTCCATTGGGAACCAGTGTCCATTTAGAGCTGTGTGTCACAGGCTCTCTGGCTTTCACTAACATGGTTTGTGGCTACAGCTGTGTGTGTAGAAACAAGACCAAGGAATCCCTGCTCCTCCTTGACTCCACACTATTAACAGTTTTTAGATAGAATGAGCCCGAGCCAATGATAACTAAAAGGGGCTCCAAGGTTAAGCAAAGCTATGAAGCGGCTGCTTTGTCTGTCTGTCAGGCTTCTGTCAGGCGTCTTTCTTTCAGTTTTACTTACTCTGTCTTTTGCTCTGTGTTTTTACTATTTTTATTCCCACAGCCTGGTTGGTTCAGAGGGAGCCTACTCACACAGAGAGGGAGGCTCAGCCACAGGCTCACACACGGGAGTGTGTGTGTGTGTGTGTGTGTGTGTGTGTGTGTGTGTGTGTCAGTCAATCACCTGAGCCTCCTCCTCACCGAATCCCCCGAAGTGCCCATCCAGGCAGGATGTCTGGGAGAGAAAGAGGCCAGCGGCTTCAGCGCCCGTGGTCCGTGTACAGGGCAAACACATTCGACCTCTCCTCAGAGATGATGGGGCTCGCACTAGCAGGTAATAAGCCAGCTGCCCATGTGAGGATCAAAGGCAAACCAACATCAGATTTCGGTCCTAGCACATATTGTTTGGTATTGGTGCCTTTGATTACCTTGGGACTTAATATTACTGTACACAGTATAGCCAAAGTCTGTTTGAATGTTTGGACCTCTTGATTTTGTGTCAAATACCACCTGAATACTACTAACACCCTAGCACATGGACACAGAGCAACGTTTTTGGCAATGTTGCCGGGCAACCACACTGACCAGTGGCGTGTCTTCTGATTTGACGCCAACGTCTGTTTACTTATTGATGCTTAGATTCCTCCAGAGAAAAATTATGCCTTATGCGTGGGATTGTACCCAAACAATACTCAGACTCATTTTTCCTGGAATATTGCTTTTAAATGTCATTTTATGTGTCACAAGCTTTTTGTGTCTTCTTCTGTCTTTTTTTATTTTTTATTTATATCTTTTTTCATTTTTTGGCCCACATAAAATACCCACATTACTTTTCTGTTCCTCTTTTTCTGAAAAACAGTACACACTGAAACACCCTTTAAAAGTGAATTCATCCTTATATTGATACAGTGTTAAGTCTCATGGCGGATGTTCTAGTAGACCAAGACTGAATACAGTACCACCTTGTTTTTAATCTCTTGCAGGAAATGGCTTGGACCCAGATGAACCTGTGCTGGAGTTCAGTCTTGGTGAGTCAATGTGTCACAGTGTTGGACATCTACATGCATACCTACATAAGGTGGCTACAAGAGGTCAGCATAGGCCATGGTTCACTGGCCTGTGCCAAGTAACGTAAGCGTGTCGGACAAGTGGGTTTGGTTTGCCCATCACATTTTGTGCCTGTGTCCATCACGAGCTTGTAGTGCTGACAGGCTGTAGCTAAAGCTTTAGAAAACAATATCAATATTACCAGTATAGCAAATGACAAATACCAGTATAGCAAAGTGACTTTTCAGGGCCAGTACAGTCATTTGGTCAAAGAAAAGAACTAACGCACCATGATGATGTGTAAAGAAAGTTTTTTTTTTTTTTTGAAGTAGAAGAAGTAGAAATATGCATGGAGCCGGTAAACATGTAATGTCCTGAGGGTGTTATGATGGTAGGAATCTTTAGAGGATTCTGCTTTCTGATATACATATATCTATATATAGATGGTTAGATAGATAGACATGGAGAGGTGGAGAGAGAGATGGAGAGATGAAGAGATGGATAGATAGATAGATAGATAGAACAGTTGTTGCTATGCAGCAGTCGGCCTCACCTGCTGGGCTTCTAGAAACTGGCAGCAAACGATCACAAGGAGAATATCAACAACAACAACAGCATGACGTGTCTGGGCTCCCTGTGGATACGCAATGCAGTCTGCTGAACAGAGGCGGCCATTGCTTCTCCCCACGTGCAGCCAAGGAAGGAGACACACGGTGGCTCGCGGCCGTCTCTGACCCATGTGTGTTGGGGAGCACTGGGAATTGTTGAACACTTCCAGAAGTAGCTATAAACAGAGAACCTGAAATGGGGGAGTGGGGGGAAGTAACATTTATACTGTACAGTATGCATTAGACTATGCTTAATCTTTTAGATTAGCGTTAGAGTTGTCGAAAGCAGATCTGATTGAAAACATGTTGGTGCGTAGGTGATTAGGAGTCTATGCAAGCATTAGCAGGTGTTGGGAGCAGTGCTCATCTGTATCAGTATGGTTTACCACATGGTGTCGGTCAATCATATCTTTCTTTTTTTTTCTTTTTTCACTTTTTTTTTTCACAAGTCCTTTTCGCTACAGTTGGTACAGCATGAATAAATTGGTGAACTTTGCTACAAACGGGAAATGGAATTAGTGACACAACTAGGCCTTTTGCTGTTGCTCTACATGTATCAAAATGTGTGAATGTGTGTGTGTGTGTGTGTGTGTGTGTGTTATTGCGTGATAGCCTGCAGTGATCTCATTACACCATCTCTGGACCGCAAGCCTAATACCTTTGTGGCCGTGAGCTGCACCACGCCGCCTCAGGCCTTCTGGACCAAACACGCTCAGACAGAGATCATCGAGGTGAGCTCACTCTTCTAATGTTCGTCCTCCGACTGTGCTTTCAACACCGCATTCACCACTATCCTGACTCGCTCTTGGTCTAAGCTGCACACACACACATGCTTTTCCTGACATTCATATGTAAAACATGTACACGCACACACTCACCCAAACTTTTATACACATTAACTACTGTTAACAGCTGTTAGCATGCTAACTCCCACGTAGAAGACTTGGTCAGAATATTACAAGATGGTGGCTTACCTTTTAATGCATTAATGTTCTATTACAACAGGTGCCGACATAGCTTAAACAAGATGTCTCCATATGAAATGACTTTAAACAATTTTACTGGTGATGTTATTTCTGTGATGTATTTTTTTGGTATTTTCAGTTAATCTTCAAAACCTTATAGTGCCAAAGCCCTTAGGGACAAATCTTACCACTTGACAGTTGGCAGCCATCTTGCCAAAGCCTGCAGCCAGCCAGCTATTTTGGACAAAGAAGATTTGGCTTCTGTCCTGTTCAAATAAATGGGGAGAGTGAGTCATAACTCGCATAGGGCGGTCAAACAAACCTTAAACAGACCTGAATGGATTGGAATCGCTGTTTAAATGTGACATTAATGGCATAAACAAAGATTCATAGGGTTCAAGACTACTCAGTAACACTTTCTATGAAACTGGTCTTCCTTATTTGGAACTGAGAACGGGGCTCTGAGTGTATGCAGCCAGGTAGCAGAAAAAAAAAGTAATCTTGCAAAACACTTCTTGTTACATCTCTCTCTGCCCCAGGAATATCTTGCAAAAAAACCATCTTGTCACATCTCACAGTAGAGTTGTTGTTCTTATGACTTATGAGTCAAAGAAGACTAAACTTCCTCCAGTGACTCTGTTATGAGTCAAGGCAAATCTGTCTGTGCTGACGTCAGTTTTTATTACAAGTAGGATTTTGTTTCATATCTAGTCTGTATTAGCCTGGATAGCGCCCCCTAGTGCTTCCACTCAGTCTCTCATTTAGCTCCACCAGGCTGCTACATATGCGTAGGCAGAGGTGTTCACTGGCTCTGGGCGACCTTGGTTCCCTTCCACAGGTCAGCACCATACAGTAAATCAAGTCTCCTTCAGGAAGACTTGCATCAGGATAATGTTTCCTCTCTGTCTTATCGCACAGGGCACGAGTAACCCCAACTTTTTGAGCAGTATCGCCTTCTTCCAAGACTCCCACCTCAGTCAGCAGACCCAGGTCAAGCTGTCTGCGTACGATGTAAAGGACCGCTCTCAGGGCACGGTGAGAGTCTGACATTAAAGCCAATGATATTTTAGTCTTTCATTATAGATCACTCTTCATGCTTAATGCATAAACATATTTCTTCAGGTTGATTTCATCCAAGTCCATGTGACATTTCACTTAGTAGATTAAGGAATCAAGGAATTGTATTGTCACATACATGTGTTTTACGGGTGTAAAAAATGTTGGGCAATGTGAACATAAACACTGTTGAAGATGGTAAAAGATGATTGGTCTGAACATTGACAATTCTACCCTCTACACTCCCCAATCCAGAATCTTCTGGCTGAATTAGGAGCTGTTGACAGTGTTCTTAGATGTTGTGCAGTTTGTTAGTTTTACTGCCTTGTGTTCCTTGTCAGGAGAGCATTGAGACTATTTTACTTGTAACCTTTTTCCCTCAGCCTCCTTAGTCAAGTTAAGCAGTTTTTTAGAGTTATTTCAACCATATGGACTGTATATAGTAAGACAAAACAACAATTTCACTGTGAACCAAGTGGTATGTTTAAGGTGTATAAAAAGGCAGCTGGAACAAGCTATATTTAGTGCACACAAGTGCAGGTGCACAGACTGTGTTTAATGCACATACATAAAGTGCAGGTGCAGGGCGGACAACAGGCAACAATCGACATAAGTAGACTTTTTACAGGTTACAGGTCACATTGTTTGCGATCACAACACACAAGTTCACCACAGACCTTTTTGCATCTCTTCCAACATAGATGTATTTACTGGGCTCAGCACTGTTTACTGTGAAGGAACTCCTCCAGGACAAGGAACACCGGTTAAACCTTACACTAAGGTAAAAAACAAACTACTGATGTTCAACGCACAGCCTAGGCTGGTGCACTGTACACAGACTCTCTAGAGATGTTCAGGCGATGAGCAAACTTGACACCTAACTGTTGACTCAACTATTGTTTATGGTTAAGGTTAGGGGTTGAATTCAGTGCAGTTTCACATGCTGAACAGTGCAATCTATGCAAGTGAAGGTTTCTGTTAAACATCTTCTTTGTAAATGTCAGTGCATAATGTGATCATGTGTTTCGAGTGTTGTCTTGCTGAAAAACATTCCCATGATTCTCTGCTCTCGAGTTGAGAGTTCTCTGCGAAAGTTGTGTTTCGCGGTGATTCAGTTTAGATTCAGGCGACCTTTGCTTGTGTTAATTATGGACTGTGTGGGGTATCGGCCGTTGCTGTTCCCAGATCAGCGGAGAACGAGCGCGTGGGCACCATCACTCTCGTGGCCTGGCAGATGGAGGAGAGACGTGACCAGAGGACCCCTGTCTCCCGGTTACCAGACACCATAAACGGGAGGGTGAGTCTCCGTGTTGCCAAGGCCACCATCATGGCCTAATCAGTCTGCACTCCTAGCAGTTACCTTCGAATTATAGCCTGTCGACCAACATGTTTAGATCATCGTAGGCAAATCAGGCACCGCTCTCTCCACAAGGCCTTAATTATCGTACAGTCCCTCCTCTTCGCCTTCAGCAATTAGTAAAGTATATTTTAGCCACGTCAATTGCGATGGACGCTTCTTCTAAAGAGCCACTGTATGAGTCAGAGTCAAGTAACGATTGAACTTCTTCTGATGACAAATCATTCTGCGCTCACGTCAGGATCATATTCACAGCCATTGTCATGGACAAATGACAAATCTCTTTGCACTACCACAGGGACTTGATTACTCTGCACTGTGTCTTCCTATCTTCTGACAACAGTGTATTAGTGAAGAATTTCCAAATGGATAGTGCATGTATTCATCTATTTCTCTAAATATGGTTTAGTTGGGTAAATAACATATTTATTGTGGAGACTTGCAATGTCTTTTATTCCTGATAGACAGAGAGCAGTGTTTTTCCTTTGACACTGATCTGAATAGAGAATCTAATGGTGTGAGTCATGAAGATTGTGTTCTATTTTTGTTATTGCCATAGACGGTTCTGCCCGTGGATGAGAGCCTGACGGAATCTTTGGGAGTCAGATCCAAGTATGCGTCATTGTGCAAAGATGCATTCCTACGATCAGGTAAATGAATCAAAGTTATGTTTGAGCCATTAATGGTGTTTCACATGGGCAAGTGCTATCAGTAGGTATGAGAATAACAGGACTTCGTGGAAAGTAGACTTATGAGAAGAGATTTTAGCTTTCCCAAGTCCCCATTGTTCGTGTTAGTTGCCAATTTGCAAATCCGGTCTAGGCTGTACAAAATCTGTCATTTTTGTACCTACCGTCAGCACTCGGCAGCCTCAAAGAACAGTGAAATGGGCTAGGACTGGATTTTTCTAATTAGAATTTCATTTGTAGGTAACTGACGCCACACAACCCAACTCAACTGCTCCTTAGTTGTCATATGTTTTCATGTCATGTTCAATGCCATGGTCAATGGCTGTCTCTCTGTGTCAGTTAAGCACTGTAAATTATACTTGCGTACGGGGTGGAAGAAATGCCTAGTGTCTGCTTAACAACGTTACATCTATAGGCGATCCTGTTGCATCCTGTGTGATTTGTTGTGACATGTTTCCAGAGCGCGATCTAATCAAAGTCCAATCTGAAGGAGTGGTTGTTAGAATGCTTAATCACCAGATTAATCGCCACATTAAGTTATAACCACATACTGTATATGACTGATGCTAACACTGAATTAATATGTTACTGTTTAAAGGACATTGTATTCATAAGTCTTGAAGGCCTATATACAAGGACACTGCATTCATGACGTGTTCACAAGATGTGTGTTTGGTTTAGCATTTGGAGGCACTATGTCCCGCATGTACCGCTTCCCCACCACGGACGGCAACAACCTGCGCATCCTGGAGCAGATGGCCGAGAGCGTGCTGTCTCTCAACGTCCCGCGGCAGTTCGTTAAACTCCTGCTGGAGGAGGACACCGCCAGGTGAGCGTGCGGCTTCCATTTGTGTGCACATGTGTGACAAGCCACTCAAACGTGCCAGCACACTCCCGTTACTGCAGAGTAATAGAAGGGGCTTGCATGAATGTGATATTTTTAATCAGAAATTCTGCCAACTCCTAATTTAAATCATACTCTTCTGCATATGCTTTGGCCATAATATCTATGCTTTATAAACATTATACATTAGAATCCAAAGCCTGCAAGGAATCATATTAGATCACATACACACTTCCACATTTAAACCACATAAATACTCGTATTCATAAACCACATACATACTTGTGCATATACATTGTAAATCACATACATACTTGTGCATATAAACCACATGCATACTTGTACATTGAAACCACACTTGTGCATGAACCTCGGAATGAGTACCATTATATGTATTTAAATGCACTGTGCAAATATGCCCTTGAGCAGAGCCTTTAACCCTAGTGCTCTAGAGAAGACAATGGCCCTCAAGAAAAGAAAAACTTAAGTTAAAAGCACCTGCTAAATGCAAAAAATTTTATGTCTTATTTTATTCATGTCACATTTACTTTTTTTTCCTCTGTGTGTTTTCATTCATCTAATTTGCTTTTTTTATTTTTGCACAGCAGATTGTAATTCCTTTGTGAATGAGAGGCAGTACAGAAATAAACTTGCCTTGCACAAAAAGAACAATGACGATAATAACAAAATGCGAATGTGTGTGTGTGTGTGTGTGTCCTTAGAGTGTGTGAGCTGGAGGAGCTGGGGGAGCTGTCGCCCTGCTGGGAGAGCCTTCGGCGGCAGATCGTCAGCCAGTATCAGACCATAATCCTGACCTACCAGGACACACTCAACAACCTACACAACTACAAAGGTAAGAAGATAACCACACTTACATGCATGACTTAGTGTGTGTGTGTGTGTGGGGGGGGGGTGATGCATTGGTGCATGCGGAACAGTATGTAGTCTGTAAGAAGTGGGGGCCTCTAACAGATAGCTCGGGACCTGCCAGTGACTCACCGTCTGCTTAAGAGTAGTTCTCCATAGGGTCAAAGGTAATGTACATAGCATCGTCACAACAGGTATTAAACCCTCAACCATCAAAATTCAACCATCCTTCCCTGTCTGGAACAAAATAATTTTGTCAGAGATGAGCGTTTATGCATTGTTGATGTGAGGTAGTCGCAGACAAACTCTCGGCTATGTTGTTTCTGTCTAATAAGCTTGTGAGCTTGTGCTGTCATTTGTCATCTGTCCTTCAGGCCCCTCCTTCAAGGCCAGCAACCTTAAGGCAGAGAGGCGGCTAGAGTTTATGCCCACAAACCTCCATGTCCAGAGAATGAGGGTGCAGGATGAAGCTGGCTTTGGTAAGAACTCACTCTCTCTCCATCTCTCTCTCTCACACTTACACTCTCTCTCTCTCTCTCCCTTCCTCCACCCCACTCTCTGTCTGTTATATTTTATTATCTTCTTTCTCTGTATTTCTCTCTCTCCATCCCTGTCCCTGGCTGCTTGTGCATTGGTTCTGAGCCTCCTGACCTAGATGGGAGCCGATGGGGGCCCATGTGATTTATGCTTCTCTCCTGCCACTCTGGGCTTCTTATTGGGGTTAGGAGATGAAGGGTAGGAGTATAAACAGCGTTTTAGAAGGAGTCATCTCTCTTCTGCACATATACTTATATACACACACACACACACACACACAGAAGGTTGTGTGTGTGTGTGTGTGTGTGTGTGTGTGTGTACTGTATGTGTGTGAGTGTGTGTGTGACCCACTGCTGCAGGTTGAGCAGTTCTATGGAGTCCTGCACCCTTGACCCTGTAAAAACAGAGTGTACTGTGTGTGGTTGGTGTGTGTGTGTGTGTGTGTGTGTGTGTGAGCTGCAAGTTGAGTGGTTATATGTAATCTTGTGTAAAAAGTGAAAAAAGTGTTTCTGGCAGAGAGCCACC
>JAGFZM010000603.1:77500-81604 GCA_017657215.1 Limnothrissa miodon
GTGGGTCTGATCCCAGACTTTATCTACATCAACTTGTTCTTTACTTGAGTGCAGCCATGTGAAATTAGTGAAAATAATTGGATGATCCACTTTTTTTGAACCAAACTGTTTATTAGCCAATATTAGCCAAGTATATGGATATTAGGAGACGAAGTGTACAACCTTATACCACAGGGTATAGGCTACTGTAATCTTACAAATATATTACATGTTATGTCTGCTTGTGACCATCGAGCACAGCACATGGGCACTGATCATAGCCGTTATAGTATGCACCTGGTGGATGCTGGCCTTGCTAAGTCTAAGGTGTGTGTTTTTGTCTGTGTGTCATGCTGGGTTTGTCAGTAAGTGAGAACATGGGAGCTAAAGGAGAAATCCAATGTGATTCTGGCCGCAGCCGTGTCGTTCAAGGGCTCGTAGGTAACTGTAACTAAAGAGGATGATGCATTTTGATACAACATGGACTGAAAAGTGAAACTGCAGCTAACCCTAACTGAATGGGTTACAGTAACTCGCTCTCAGTTTCATTTTCTTTTGCTCCATTCACTAATTCATTAGCTGCCCGTTTGCTAAGATGTGGCAAATTTTCTCATTTGTTTTCCTTCAGACAGCACTGGGCAAAACTGGGCTCTGGATTGACTCGCACTGAATTTAAATGGATTATCTGGAGTCTATCAAGCCATAGCTCAGTTGTGTGATCTTGCCAAGTGCTGTCAGTAGATATGACTGTGGCAGAACTTGGTGTGACACAGATCAAACGGCTTAATGGGAGAAAATACAGTTTTGTTCTCTTATGCCCCCATCTAATAAGAGTTATTCAATTCAATTTTATTTGTACAGCGCATTATACAAATGTAATGTATCTGAGCACTTCACAGCAAAGAGCACCAATGAGCAACAGCGGCAAGTTAAATCTCCCTATCATTAGTTAGCTGCCAGTTCTAACAGGGATTATGAGCTGGTTGACTTTGTATTTCTCCTTCAATGCCCCATTGCATTACTGTAGCTCCCACGCTCCCCTAACTTTGTTGTCTCTGTGGAACCCTCTGCAGCAGCGCGCTGTCCAGCTCCCAGTCCATCGTCTACATCCCTCAGGACATTGTCCGCGCCAAGGAGATCATCTCTCACATCAACACGCTCAAGACCCAGGTCAGCTACTACACCGAGCGCCTGTCCCGCGCCGCCAAGGAGCGCTCGGCCAACGGGCTGGAGAGAACGCTCGCCATCCTGGCGGACAAGGTGAGCTCACCTGACAGGTGTCCCTGAGGCCCCCAGCGGAGTTGTAGCAAAGGCCTTCAAGTGGGGTTGCACAGTTTCATTAATGCAGATGCATAGTTACTGTAAACCAGGATTGTGCGGACATGCATGGTAATAAATGAATTTAATCAGTGGTGGTATGTTGATTTTATGTAAGATTTTTAAAAAGTTTAATTTTTTGTACATCAAATTACATGAAAATGTATTAGAATCACAATGAACTAGATCCCATTTTATAAGCCTTATAAGCTTGAAGTGATTGATTCTTATGTATGTGCTCTAGATTTTCCTTTTAATATGAGAATTACAAAGCTGGCATTGATGTCATTATGCAATGTCTAGAGTAGTATCTTGCTACTGGCCAACATCCTTACAGCTATCGGTCATTTCAATGTAATATTCCCTTTAGTACTCCCTTGTCTGTGGAGTATTGATCACATAACTGGTTTTAAGAGCCGCATTGATTACCTGAGAGGATAACTAATGGCTCTTCCTCTGCTCTCCCTGGTGTCTTCCAGATACCCTTTCTGCTAGACAGAATAGAGCCAGTTTAAATCACTGTCTTCCTCAAGATATGTACTCACCTCTCCTTATTGTCAAGACATGGCAAGCATAGCTGGGCTGCAGGGCTGGCTGTGAAACAGAATAAAAACCAAAGATTGTTGATTTCTAACCCTCAGTGAATTTGATTAACTTATGTCTCCCTGATAATGATGGGGGTTCCTCCAGTGTGACATAGCTATATTATACTACTGGGGTTCTAATGAAAGGGGATGCTGACCATTGATTGTTATTCAGATAAGGAAAAACGGAGCTACAGGGTTGAGTTTTTTTAACAGTAAACTACTGGGTGTTCTTGACTCACACACCACAATAGCTGTGGTCTAACTGCTGGTCAGCTGGTCAACTTGTCTTACTATTTAATATTTAACAGACCATGGCGCCAGCCAACACGGCCGACTATTTCCGATTTAATAAGCCTTTAATTGGAACAGAGCATGGTGCCGATCAACATGGCCGAGTATTTAACAGAGAATGGTGCTAGTCAACATGGCTAACTAAATAACACTATGTTGCTGTATGTGTTTGTGTTTTTGTTTGTGTGTGTGTGTGTGTGTGTGTGTGCTCCTCAGACGCGGCAGCTGGTGACGGTGTGCGACTGCAAGCTGCTGGCGTCAGCCATCCAGGCGCTGAACGCTGCGCGGCCGGAGTACATCGCCTCCAAGGTGTCGCCCTCTGCCGACGCCGAGCAGGTGGTGCTGCGGAACGACCAGGACACGCTGCTGGCCAAGTGGAGCGGCAGCAACAGCCGGACCTCGCTGCACGCGGACTGGCACGAAGAGGAGTGGGTAAGCCAGGGATGAGTGCACCGTGCCAGGGCCAGGATAGCCTCCAGTAGGCCACTGTGTAGCCGCTTGACTCTGTGTTTGATAGTGTTTTTGCCCTGGCAATGTACTGTACTTGCACTGACATTAACACTGTGTGACCTCTGACGTCTGTCTCATATCAGCACTTTCACAATTTGTAACTTAGTAACCTAAATGGTAAACAATTAGAACTGTTTATCTTGTGTTTTATGGTGTGTAGGTGGGTGTATGTAGATCATGTGCAGGTGATTTGAAGGATGCTAAAGGGATGCTTGAATTTCCTACGGTATAAATAAAGTATACCCAATCTAATCTAATCTATTTAGAGATCAAAAGGGCCAAATCTAAGGGCCAGACAGCCTCAGTAGTTGGTTCACTGAATCTAATTATTAGTGGAACTTTTGTCCTCTGTTGTATGGTACAGGCTTTTAGTATGTGCATATCATATTGTAGTAGTACTAGTGGTAGCTTTATTAGGTTTGTGGTGTGTTTGTTAACAGGAATTCTTGTCAGAGGTCTTTCTGTCGCCTACTGAATTTGCTGTAAAATAGCATGACGTTTGAGGATGTGACTGATGTGTGTGTGTGTGTGTGTGTGTGTGTGTGTGTGTGTGTCCAGGAGAAGGTATGGGTGAATGTGGACAAGAGTCTGGAGTGTATAATCCAGCGTGTGGATAAGCTGCTCCAGAAGGAGCGTCTGCACAGCGACAGCAGCGAGGACACGGCACAGAGCGACCACCAGGGCGGCACCACGCCTAAGAAAGGTAACGAGAAGACACGAGCCTTCTGGATAAACCCCGCCTCCAACAAGGACTCCTCCCCCGAGACGTTGTCGCCCTCCACCCAGCATGTGCCGCCGTCGTCACTCCCTTCACCACTGCCACCTTCATCACCATCGTCACCCTCATCCTCACTGCTTGCCCATCCTCTTGCATGCCCAGTGGTCTCGAATCGAAACTCCGCTAACTGTAGGTGTCCCCACTGTGCCTTTTATTTATTTGCATGTACTCATCCACGCAGAATATGACTTACACACACACACACACACACACACACTTCCAGGAACATCAGTTATGTAGGCTACTGCTCTCACCTGTTTATTGCTATTAGTTTAGAACATTGCATCGCCCCACTAAAAACAGTTCCTACCACATTTTATTTCTGCTGTGACAAGCTCATTACAGCACAACCTGCAAAGCAGAAAAAAAAAATAATCACCAGAGAAGCATCATTTCTGGTGTACCAAAAAACAAAAAAAAACTACTACAAATCATAATGTTCAGCACGTCCAGAATTTTTAAAGAAAAAAACAGCATGTCTTGTTCACAGTTCTCTGCAAGGTTTAATGTTGAGCTGCTTTTTAGGTGGAGGTCCATGATCAGAGGGGAATAGCACTCTATTAGTATTCTTTGCATTAGCTGTCTGTCTGACACATCTCTCTCTCTCTCTCTCTCTCTCTCTCTCTCTCTCTCTCTCTCTCT
>JAGFZM010000603.1:89114-124512 GCA_017657215.1 Limnothrissa miodon
TCTCTCTCTCTCTCTCTCTCTCTCTCTCTCTCTCTCTCTCTCTCTCTGTGGGTGGCTATGGGTGCATGAAGCACCACACATAGCTGCTGTAGCACTCCCACTTAAACTGCTGCTGTTTAGGCTTCTGTTTAGTTTGTTTGTTTTCTTTCGATGACTTGCGATGCAGACTGCTCAATGTTTCCTTTTATTCTCTTTTTCTCTTCCTGTCTGTCATCTTTGATGTTTTTGTGTGTCACTTGATGTTTGGTTTGTTATGTTTGTCCTTTTTTTTACTTTACTGCCATGGCATTTGTCTACCCCTGCTGGCCATCCATGTCAATGTTTTGTTTTATTTTGTGAGCGTATTTCTTTCGTGGTTTTATTTTTTTCTATCTCCTCTCCTTTTTTTTTCTTTGATAATTTCTCCTTTTTTGGGTACAATCGTGGTCACGTTACTTGTACCATTCGTTTATCCTTCCACTCTTCTGAGACCCTCTTCCATCCCTCTCTGCATCTATCCCCCTCTGTGTGCATGTGTTCTCTCCATCTGTTTTCTCTTCTGTTGTTCCACCAATCCCCTCCTTCCCTCCCTCTCTCTCTCTCTTCCTTCTGTCTGTGTTTTGGCCTGTGTCGCTTGCCGTCCTATCTTCTTCTACTTTGATGATTTTTATTGTTTTGGTGTTTTTTATCTCTCTCATTTCTATTTCCTTCCTGCCCTCCTCTGGCTCCCTTTCTTCTCTC
Organism: Limnothrissa miodon; assembly: GCA_017657215.1. NCBI lineage: Eukaryota > Metazoa > Chordata > Actinopteri > Clupeiformes > Clupeidae > Limnothrissa > Limnothrissa miodon. The sequence continues at coordinate 89,835 of JAGFZM010000603.1, forward strand.
ATCTCCCCTCACCTCTCCCCCACCTCCTATCTCCCTTCTTCCTCTACACCTTTTTTCTCTGCACCCCCTTCTCCCATTCTCCTCATTTATGCACCTCCTTTCTTCCTCTCTTCCTCCTGGCGCCCTGTATCTCCTTCTCCTCCTCCTCCTCCTCCTCTTCGTTCAAATCCTCCTGTACCTCCTCCACCTCCTCTCTCCCCTTGGCTCCCCACACCTCTACCTCTTCCTCCTCCTCCTCCTCCTCCTCTTCCTCCTCCTGTGCTCCGCAGCATTGGGACGAGGGAGGGTGTGACTCAGAAGAACCTGAGTGGGGTGCTGCCGGTGCGGGACCTCAGGCTGGACCCCACCCTCTTCTACTCGCTCCCCCTGCTGGCCCTCAGCCCCAACCTGCTCTTCGTCTGGCTCTTCCTCAGCGTGGCCTTCCTCCTGGCCAAGCTACGCTACAGCTAAGGAGACTGCTCTCCTCTCGCCCTTCTTTTTTTTTCTCCTCCTACGCCCCCCTCTCCTCTTTCTCTATCTCTCTCTGTCTCTCACTAACACACATACACACAAACCCACTTTATGTCCTTCCAAGTGTGCGTGGCCCTTCTACGGGCTATTCCCCTTTTCTCTTTCTCTCCCTACCTCCCTGCCTCCTTTCTCTCTTTCTGTCTCCTTTCTCCCTACTCTGTCACCACACGCAGAAACGAAACAAAACAAAAGAACGGTTTAAAAAACGGTTTACGTTCTCAAGGGCAGAGGTCACGGTCACCTGTTTAGGTTGTGAGTCAAACTCACTTGGCCTGAGCCCGAGCCCCGTGTCGCCCTCGCTGGACGCCCCAGTCGACATTACAGGGCTACTGCTAAACGTCTACACGGCTCTCACTGTCTTTCCTCTGCCAGCTCTCAGCTCCACGAGATGGTTGCAGAGTTCAACCACAACTGATGCAGTTGTGCATTCACTTACTGAGAAACCAATGAACACGAAAGAATTCCGCCACTCGCTTCATTGGGAAGAAATGATCACACATGGAAATATTTTAAAAGATGAATTATTTATGGATATTATCGAAATGATATATGCATTCAGTTTTTTTTCTTGTGTTGTTCTAATAATGGCTTTTAAGAGTTTGCCAGTGCATTTTTGCTGGCTGCAGGCTTTATAAACATATAAATATATATATATATATATCTCAGATATGTTTGTTTTTATATTTATACATCTATTTAGTTGTGATTTATTTATTTACTTGTTTTCCTAATAACTTTTATTTATGTATTTATTTATGCATTCCTTAAGGTAGTGGATATTCTCTTGTTGCTTGCCTTTGCCATTTGTCTTCCACATGTGTTCATGCTTGGAGGTGAAGTCAGGCATTGAGTGAAGGCAGGTGTGCAGAGCTTTAACAGTTGAACAGTTTGCACGTGCTGCTTCCTCCTGACCGGTGCAATGCTCATGTCCCCACGGGGTCCTTTATTTTGACGTCTTCCTGCTTTCTTCTTACACTTGACCCGCCATGCACTTTGTAGGATTCTCAGTGGGTGTTTCTTGCCAGGTAGGATCGCATAAGATTGTAACGTGCTTCAGGGGACGATAACGGTACCGCAAGGGTATGAAAACAGTGTGTTGCATAGGTCATTATTTTTGTACCGTCTTAATTGTTAAATATGTTGCTGTTTTAGATTAAAGTATATTGTCTCCTATATATGACTTTGAAGTTGTCCATTCAGAGGAAATGAAAGGGATAGGTTTGACATTCTTCCTTGGTTTTAAAAAGATGGTAATATAGGATATATAAGAGATTTTATTATTGTGCCAAATAGACTTCCACAATCACAGGATCATGACTTCTCACAAGCCAAGCGGGAATTGACAGCAAAAGTATAAAGGCAAAAATATCTGCATCTCATACTTCTTAGATGCGAATGCCCCAAATTTTTTAAATTCCTAGAGGTAGACACAATTCCTTCAGGTACAAGAGGGAAGGGGGAGGGACAAGTGACAGTTGAGTTTGATAGACATGTTATTATTCAATCATTTCAATGGCTCGCTAAAAACGACTGGATGGTGATATTCTTTTGTGTTTATTAGTTGCTGTCAGGTTTGAAGGGGATTTTTAAGAAATATAGTAAAAAAGTGCTCCCTTTTACCCCCCATTAAGAAAAATGTGTTTACATAGCTGTAGTATTCACCAATGATTTGATTATTGTACACATACAGTAGTTGGCACCTTGAAACAGGTCAAGGGATAAGGATTGAGCCGATTCCTACTTTTAAAATGAGACTTGTTTGTTTTGCTGCATGATGGAGATTTTGTGTTGCAAAGGAATCTCTTGACAATGAAATGCAAGATTTTGTACAGTGAGTCCTCCTCACATTTTATATTCTAAAACATTCAAGTATATTTGCAATGCTAACTGTTTACATACATAGCTCTGGTTAATATGCAGTTCTCTTGCTCTCTCTTTCTATCAAGTTTATTGTTCTTTTTTTCCTTTTTATTTCTTCTGTGAAATGTCTACTATCTTTGGCTTTGAGTTTTGCTCTCTCCCCAGATAAGGTTTGAAATGGCCAAACGTGATTATAACTACCTCGGTTCCTCTGCATCGTAGTATTGTTGTCCAGAAACAGCAGACATCCAGAGCATGCTAGCACTCTGCCTGGATAGGTGGTGGTGACATGGTGGTAAAGGTCGATGTTCTGTGTGAGGGACCTCCAATGTGTTGCATATATTGTAGAGGGAACTAACTTGAAATACTTCAAGTTCAAGACATTTTATTGCCATTGTACAGTTGCCTGGTCAGTTATCGAGCAATGGCACAAAAGTGCAAGGCAATTCTACTTATATAGAGCGTTTCATACTGTACACAAAGGAATTTCGATGTGCTGTACAAATTAAAGCAAAGCGCAGTAATGGTAAAAAAAAAAAAAAAAAAACAGAATAAATTAGGTCCTCTCATTTATTGTTTTAAACACAAGCAGCAATACTTTGAAGTCAATTCTGTATAGGAAGCCAATGCAAAGGACTTTAAAACTGGAGTAATGCAGTTGGTTTGCTTTGAACTCGTAAGAACCCTAGCAGCTGCATTTTGGATCAGTTGAAAATGTTTAATGGTCTTTTTAGAAGGCCTGTGAAAAGACCTTTGGAGTAATCAACCCTCCTGGAAATAAAGGCATTGATAAGGACATGTGTCAAGTACAAACATGATAAACAAAGGAAGGGAGGTTTTCCCCTGGTTGCTCACAGTGCCTCCAGTAGTCCCATATGGAGCCCATATCTAAACCCATATTAGCAATAGCACCAATAGCACCATTCGACTTTCAAGACTAGGCCTCCCCACCCAATGGCTCTTTCCAAAGGTGTCTGGCAAGACATTCTCTCCAGAAATAAGACTTAGGCTCACTTATCTGGATAAATACTGGTCACTTCGCATGTAATATATCTTTGCTGAATTTTTATTTTATGTTTTCTACTTTTCCTATTTATTTCTTGGTCTATCATAGAAAATATTTATATTTTACTTATATTTAAAAATTCTGATGGGTTTTGTTTTTCTTGCTAAGCTGGTAAGATAAATAAAAGAAGATATTTATGTTGTTGTGAAGTATATAAGTATTAAGTATATTTGCTTATGATAACATTTTTTTGTTCATGCATATCATTCTCATGATTCCTCAGGCTATATCTACCAATGTTTTGTCTGTACTATTGTAAAGTTGAGGGGATGAATCCACTGCTAAGATGTCTAGTGGATTTGGAAATGCGATTGGGGACTTTAAAGCACAATATGAACATTTGCCCCTTGCTCTCCAATGTGCCATAAATACCCAGGATAAATATCCATGCAGTTCTTAAAATGAGTAGTCGGATCGAGTACTGAACCCTCTTTAGATACATGAGCTTTAGACAAGTTGAGGCTGGAGTTCTGAGGTTTGTGAAATGGTCTAAGTCAAGTAACATGGTCCTATGTCTAGGCACAGAAAAGTATTTGTTTATTTATTTGTTTGTTTGTTGGTTTATTGATGTATTACCCTGCCTCCACACATTAGCGCTGCTCTCATGAGGCCTGGCGTCTGCTTTGGTTTGTGTGAGCGTGAACCCGCGCTAGCATGTGCCCTCAGGTCCATTCAGTGCCGTTCTCCATCATGTTTTGAGTCACTCTTTGGTTGGTTTGTCATCTTTAACGCTGGCCCTTTGTTGTCTTCTGTTTTTTGTCTTTTATTTCTGTTCTCTCTTCACTTGCTGTCCATCCTCTCCTCTGTACTTCTCCTCTTCCCCTCCTCCTCCTCCTCCTCTTCATCCTGTCCCTCTAGCGAGGGCTGTCGGCGGGAGAACACCGTGAAGAACGTGGGATGTCGCAAGTATGCCTTTAATTCACTTCAGCTCAAAGCCTTTCCCAGGCATTACAGACCTCCAGATGGGACATACGGGAAAGTAGACACATGATCACACACACACACACACACACACGCACACACACAGTGAAGCATTTCCTCAAGTTAGTCATAGCGTCACATGCCCAGCAACATACTCATGCACAAAAGTAGTAATGTGAGGATGTCATTAAATGTTATTGTATTGTTATGTTATTGTATATATACCATACATCACTTCCTCACAGTTCTTTCTGTAAACACTGAAGTCCTAATTTGGCCTTTTAGCGACCTTTTGTCCAGATACACTGTGACAGTGTTCACCTTAAAGGTGAACTGTGACGCATTCAACTTATAGCTCTGTAGTTAGAAGGCTTTGTGTACTTTCATTTAGTACAAGACACTGTACAAGAAACAAATCATAGCTAACAGGGCAGATTTAGGCTTTTATTTTGACACACAGAATCTGCCCTAATGACTATGATTTTTAGGCGCTCACACCATTAGCAGTCTGACATACACTGAGCATAACCGATGACTCATAGAGCAGCAAGCTCAAAAGCATTCATGTTTTTATAATATAAAAATATATTGTATGTGTACTAACTGAACATCTAAGTATACTGCCAAATGCCAAAAGGAAGACTAAAGAGTTTCTAATCCAGATGTAGCATACTTCAATTAGCCATCACAAAAGGGTAAAGGAGAATGTTAGTAACATCAACAGCTGAACTGTTGTCAATAACAATGTCATTTTATTAATTGGCTACAGATTATTTTAAAGGACTTGGTGCATTTGCATGTGATTGTGCAGAGTATTTGCTTGGCCAGTGTGACCCGCCACAGACACAGCTGAACAGCTGTGAGAAGGCAGACTCGAAACAACATAATCATTGCAATAGTAGATCGGTTATTTATTCAAACCATGGAGCCTGTGGGGTTCAGTAAATCCACAGGATCCATGTAGGCCCTGGGGGTTCAGTGAGTTATGAACATGCAGGATCATACAACGTGTCTGCAAAAATACAACTGTTGTGTTCAAAGCTGATTCAGATTTCATGGTTGCTGAGTGTGTGCCTATAAGCTTGTTCTGTCCCTCCATCTGCTGACACCCACGCCCTTTCTTCAGTCATACATCAGCAAGCTGTTAGGACCTCTGAAGGGTTTGTGTCTGTTGGTTTGTTCGCTAAACTTCATAGGATAGTGAATCTATGTTTTTTTTTTGTCTTGTCTGATTTCTGTACTGAATTCAGTAAGACCCAACCTTCCTTATACCTTTTTTTTTTTTCTTCATACCTGTTGCACATTCTGACTTTTCAGCCATCGCCTGTTGCATGTATCCACCCTGGCATGCCGTTGTTATTTCTTTAGCAGCGTGAGGCTTGTCTGTGCATTTGAAGTGTTTTTATTTTTGTCTTATTTTCTGATGTTAAAATGGAATTTATTCAAATTTATTCTTATGATAGTTTATTCTGATCAAAACTAAAGTGTAGTTTTGCAATCTCAATTAGCCCAAAGTCCTTTGGACTAAATGGTGCCTTCTCTGGCAACCACAACTGAACTACAGGTACAACTGTTTTTGTGCTATTTTGCATACATGTACTGTATGTCTAGTTCTAATTTGCCAATATTTTAGTGGTTATTCCTGAGTTTCTAAGTTTTTCACATGGAGAGTACAACACTGCTCTTTGGCTATGCACAGCCTATGGTAGTTTATAGAAGGCAAGGCAAAAAATCCCATTCCTTTAGTCCATTATTTTCTTTATTTTTCTTTCATCAAATTCGACCAGTCACTACAAATGTTCTTCTTGCCAGAGCTAGCACTCAGTCAACCCTGGTGGGCTAGTGTGTCATAAATTCCAACCAGTCAGCACGGTGCCTCAGGAGTATCTTGTGATTGGTTCACCAAATCCAAAAGGAAACTTTGCTGATTGCACAATGTAAGTGAGCATTTATATTTTGGCCATAGAGGAAATAAGTGTCTTACCCTTTGTGCTTCAACTCAAGCTTCACGTCCCTGAGGGACCAACGTTTTCCCCAGTTGTGCTCATGTTCACCATGAACTGTGAAATGGAACAGCCTATATGATGTTATTGTGGCACATCGACTTCTGTGTCAATATTATTTTTATGCATATAGATATCTTATTTTTGTTGTCTTCAAATCTGTTGGTTTTCCATAAGGGTATTTTGCATTTCAATAATTATGATTCTAGTGGTGTGTAATTTAAGACACTTGCTAAAACACATTTAGATTCAAACTGTATTTTTATTTATTTATTTCTATTGCACTGAACCATATTGTTTATTATATTCTCTTACAAACATGTAGAAGTCAGATTTCTGCTGTAAAAAATGTATGCTTTTAACAATATGCTATTAAAAAGAGAATATGATTAATTGGATATTCTGCCATTTATTTTTTTTGTGATTCAATCTACTCAATCTGTGATCAATCTACTCACATTCAGAAGACTATCATTGACAGATAGGACCACCTTATATTCTGATTGTATTAATAGTGTTATATTTCTTTGAGTTGCCTCACAACAGTTGTAAGTCTTTTTTTAAAACTTGAAACTATGAAGGATGTTTAGTATTGTACAATATTTCATTACCTCTTTTTGCTCTGTCTAATTAAACAACCTAAAGGCAAGGAGGGTGGATATGTATCTTTGCTATGACTAATACAATGGTTTCACCCTGCACACTTCAAGCACTTTTGGTTCTTTCACTAAGTCTAATAGCTGAGATTATTTTTCCACCCAAACAATAATTAAATTGTAAAAACAACTACTCATTTTACCAAGGTGGACTATTTCCAGCAGTGGTCAGTGGTGAGCCCAGTTAATGGTAAACATTGTTACTTTTTTAAACAACAAAAAAGTGGTTTGTGGACTGTTTGCTGTAGCTGGTGCCATGGATAACGTGTGAGGAAATTGCACCTTACACCAATGATGAGACCCACTCTGGGTAACGCACATTACCTAGGTTACAGGATGCCACAATACAAGAACTGGATACAGTAAAGTGGTGAAAAAGCAGTCAGTATCACATTTAATTTAGAACTGAACAGGATCACATTCATAAGACTGATGTGTGTATAAAAGTATCATTGGTAAGAATAAACTTCATAAAAAGCATCTATAGTAGTTCCAACTTGATTGTTTGCTGCAGTTCGTTTAGCACCCAATTTTGTAAGGTCCTTATACACGATTAACTTAAGTCAAAAGTGTATCTGGCCCTACAGCAGAGCAGGTCAGTGAGTAGCGCAACACTTCATATCCCAGTTTGCCTTGCAGTGTTTCTTCCGGATGTTGCTACGTGTTCAGTTCGAAGCAGGAAGATCTAATTTGGTGTTGACGAAGCTTGTAGCAAGGGAGCTAACGTTAACAAAACTGCTGTCGGAGGACCTACTGGTCTTGCAGGTTGGTGGTTTGACTTATGGTCTTTTATTAAATCATTACATCGTCATCAGACTTTCAGTGCCTCGGTGTCTTGAAGAGGTTCGACATTTAACGTTATCTGAGTTAGAGTCTCAGATGTCAAGGCAGTAGTCTAACCATGTATAACGTTAGCTAATATTAGCTTATAATGCCTGTCATGTAACGTTTTGTCATTAATTGTAATCTTACAACGTTATTTCTATCGAGGTTGTTGGTTATAGTTCTGGTAGGTTTTGGCTTTTGTTGAACTTTTGTTTTATGACTACCTCAATTTTGCTATGTTGATATTTAAGAGATAAGTTGATGTAAACTTGGCAGGGAGTAGATCTAGCCATAGCTAACTCATCTAGCATCTCTAGGTAGCAGCTAAATGTAACGTTATGCAAAAAATTGGACATTAACTTTGTAATTCAAGTTTCGACAGTGACGTACTTTTGACCTGTGTTTTATAGTGTAAAGTATCCACATCGTTGTCGAGTTTAGCTCTCTTACCTGACTTGGTTCATGTAACGTTAGTCTAACTTTAGACAGGTTGTCAACTTACATGTCGTATTTGTTTTTTTACTCACAGACCCAATAATCATCATGTGTAGAAAGCTGCCAATAACTTGCAACATTATAACGCAATAATATAAATGACATGATGTACCAAACTCCTATAATATCACTTTGACTCGTTTTTGTCAACATTCTCAGGGCCATTTTTTGTTGTCTATATGTCTCTTCTGTGATATTTCTATTGACACAGTTTGTACTATTCATTATAAGATTGAGTGGAATAAGCTGCTGTTACAGCACCGGTCAGATAGTCGTTTGTTACTGTAACTGTAATACAAAACACTTCCGTGTCTGTAAGCCTTTGAGTGTGTGTCTGACAGAGGGAGAGCCATTGTGTAATTAGCTTAGCCTTGTATAACTTAAAAATTGTATTTTAAGATATGCGTCCGGTAAATGTTAATGTACCTAATTTTGGCGTCACTGTTATCTGGCCGTCAGCAATATGTTGCCGACCACCTCCTACCCACCTCAGAGCCATGGCAACGGGAGCCTGAGCTCCCGTGACGCTGCACGGCACACAGCAGGGGCCAAGCGCTACAAGTACCTGCGGAGGCTCCTTCACTTTCGGCAGATGGACTTCGAGTTTGCCATGTGGCAAATGCTCTACCTGTTCACCTCGCCACAGAGGGTGTACCGCAACTTCCACTACCGCAAGCAGACTAAAGACCAGTGGGCACGTGACGACCCAGCGTTCCTGGTCCTTCTCAGCATCTGGCTTTGTGGTCAGTACCTGGACTAGAATAACTTTAAACTGTCCAATATCTAATCTTGCCGTTGTAACATTTTAATCAGTACTTTTCTGTGTTGCTCTCAGTGTCCACTGTAGGTTTCGGGCTGGTTCTGGAAATGGGCTTTGTGGAGACCCTGAAGTTGCTTCTGTGGGTCGTGTTCATCGACTGCATTGGCGTAGGGCTGCTCATCTCCACCCTAATGTGGTGAGTCTGCAACAATCACTGCATCTGGCTTAAAGCTTTACACAGTGAGAGGGAACTGATTAAAAAAAGGAATGTGGAAAAAAAACTTGACTTATTGATAAATGTTAACACAGTAATGAGTAGTATGCTATTTTGTAAACATACATTATTTTGCACACCTGCTGCTAACTATTTATATTGACAGTAGATTTTTTATTTTACGCACATTTTACATTCCCATTGAGAATTTCTGAAAACCAATAACAGATAGCCTTTGCTGGACTAGTAAGCATTCTATAGCATACTGAGTGATGCCTGTGTGTGTGTGTGTGTGTGTGTGTGTGTGTGTGGACACACACCTCCAGGGTGATCACTAATAAGTACCTGATGAAGCATCCCAGTAAAGATTATGATGTGGAATGGGGCTACGCCTTCGACGTCCACCTCAATGCCTTCTACCCTCTTCTGGTCATCCTTCACTTCCTACAGCTCTTCTTCATCAACCGTGAGTACAGAGCTAATGAGAGCTTGCTAGCTAGCCTGCAAGTTGCCTGAAAATTGGGGGTTTGATTCCCAGCTGACACTGCTGTATCTTGGAACAAAGCACTTAACTTAAAGTTGCTCTAGGAATGTAGCATTTAAAAAATGCACTAGTAATGTAGCATGTAAAATATTGAGGTTTTGAGCTAAATGTTTTTTTGTTTGTTTGTTTCTTAGATCTTGTAATCATCAACTCAGACTGGTTTGTGGGTTACTTTGTGGGAAACACCTTGTGGCTGGTTGCCATCGGATACTATATCTACATCACATTTCTGGGATACAGTGGTAAGTTGATGCCTTGCATTAGCTGCACTAGTAACGGTTTACACATGCAGCTATGAGATTGGTTACTGTGTCTACTGTAGGCTCCATTGGTCAGATGTTTTAAGTACACCTAATGAAGTGTGTGTGTGTGTGTGTGTGTGTGTGTGTGTGTGTATCCGTCCGCAGCGTTACCGTTCTTGAAGAACACTGTGGTGCTCCTGTACCCATTCGCTCTGCTGGGACTCCTCTACGTCCTCTCCATCTGCCTAGGCTGGAACTTCACCAAGGGACTCTGTTGGTTCTACAAGTACCGGGTGCAGTAGGAGGCCCTGGGCCCTTGGACTGCCTAAGGCCCAGCCAGGCCAGGCCACTCAAAGACTTTCTGGGGACACTGCATGTGGAAAGACTTCTGCTTCTGCTCCTTTTTCTTTTGAGAGGGCTCGTGTGTGCTGTGTTTTGTATATCATGTAAATACTACTGTGCTTGTAGATAAAAAAAGAAAAAAGTGATTGTGGATGATTTGATTGTGGTTGAAGTTTTTTGTTTAGTAGACACTCTGCTTGATGAGAATCAAGAGCAGAAGGCCAATGGTTTACTTGCATTTGGTGACATGCTTATGGTAAGGACTTGAGTGTTTGAGGATTGCCTCAGACTGTACATTCCCAGTTGTCTTATCACAGCACCTTCAATAAAGGATTTTTTTTCTTTTTTTACTGTTGATTGACTTGACCTCTGCTTTAAAACTCACCCTTTGATAAGCAAATGTCTGACTGAATAACAACAGGCCAAGACACTTCTGTTCCTCCATTTGGATCCTGTGCTTGATTTTCCCAGATCTCAATGATATACTTGCAGATTCAGGACTAGAAAGTGGGGATTTGTAAGACTGTACTGTACACTACATTTAACAAGAGTACAGTACACAGTTCAATTGTGTTATGCAACATTGTTCTAAACAGACATGTCATAATACTTGTATAAAGCTGGACTAGGTGGTTGTAATGTGGGTATTCTTGCCCTGTGAATTATAACACTGACTTATTTACCCTCTTTAGTAGTCGTTTTTTCTTTATGACACTTCTCCGTCTGTAGTGACTACTGATAATGCAAATATGTTGTGAACGCAAGGTCCTTCAGTGGTAAAGCAAGGCATTGTTTATTCTGTGTTGAGACAGTAAAAGAAGTGAGACCAGTTCAGAAGGGAGGATAACTGGTTCATGGAACAAGTCTGTGTGTAACTATAGAAACGGTCAGAGTCCATTCTCGCTCCGCACTCCCAGGCACTCAGGGTTTGCAGTCAGTCTAGGCTCTTGTCGTTCCATGCTAAAGACTTCCTCTTGGCAAGTTCCATCCAAGATGGCTGACTTCCGGCAGAATGTTGCCGGGAGGCTGGAGAAGATGACATCTGTGACCCGGAACTACCAGATGATCCTTGTGCTGTAACAACAGGGCAAAAAACACATGGGCCTGCAGGTTATAATCCCTTTGTTGTCCCTGCATTGAGGTTAATCATTAGCTAATAGTGTCACTGTCTACCTTTGTAAGCAGGAGAATATCATGCACATTCTTACAGTCTCCTCATTGCTCAAGTATCAGTGCTATGTGTAGGCCTACATCTTTTCTAGGACAGAACGGCACCTGGTTTGAACGTGTTCTTGAACTCGTCTCCACCCGGAGTTCCATCATTGATTCTGATGCTACGAGCTGCATTCTGTGGAGAAGACACAAGAGGGAGCTGTAGTCTGTTTACATACACGTGACATACATTTCTTGAAAGCACTGTTCAAAGTACATGGCTTTATGAAAATTTGTACATATTTACATACGTACAAATTTCTAAATATATCATTACGATTGGAAGCACAGCTATAGGCTGCAGGAGCTATATTGTGTGTGTGTTTTAGGGGATACAGCAACCAGAAATTATCTGGATAAAGCAGCACACTGAAGAAATGGTTCTATTGATGTCAAACACCCCTGAGGTTTGTGCTGTCCAGTTCTCTGAAGAAATCAGCCCTTCACTCATACTCACTCTACAACTAGAACATTCTGTTCTACAACTTAACAACTAGAACATTCTGTTCTACAACCTTGCCACTAGACCACGTTTCTACCATAGACTGTATAATAATAATAGCCTAGGTACACAGTCTATGGTTTCTACACTTTACAACTAGAAGATTCTATTCTACATCTTAACAACTGGAGAGTTCTATTCTAGAACTGTCAACTGGAACGTTCTCTTCTACAACTTTTCACCGCTATTGCATACAGTGTAGGTGAATGCAAAAGCTGTGAAACAAACAGGAAATGCCATGCACTGGACCACGTTTTCCAAAAGGGATAATGCTGTACAACATACAAAACACCTGTGATTTACCATTGCTAGATCTTTATTTGTTGTTCTAGGATGTTCAAGTGTGTGCTCATTTAACAAAATACATTTAAATTTTAATTACTTTTTAATGAACAAGACATTATTTTGGTAAGCAACTTTAAATGTATGCACAATTTAGTCAAGCACACGTTCTTGGTACACTCCAAATACTCCCAGTTCCTGTCACTTCATATAGAGCTTTATGCTGTTGTTATTTGGAAACTTCATAGAAACAAGTGTCCTACCTTCTCTTCAGCCATGTTTACCCAATCACTTCTCTCCACTGTCGTCCTGTCGCTCATCCAGCTGGTGGGTCGGTCAGGGGCTCCCCTGGCTGTGGGCTTTGGTGTCGGGGGAAACATGGGTGCTTTGGCTGCTTGCTTGGGTGGGGTGGCTACAGAGGCAGTTTTCTGTAAGGGTCTGAGCTGCACCTGGGATGGAGTCTCAGGGATGGCGCTCTCACAGGCAGGCTGAGCTGGGCCGGTGGGCTGATGCTGGTTCCTTCCGGAAGGATCTACGCTCAGACCCTCAGCTGAACCCGCAGACGATCGGAAGCTTCTGTCTGCAGAAGAAAACAACCCTCAACTCTAGGAAACGGAGCATTTGTTTATACTAAAAAAACTTCCACGTCCATAAATCAGCCATAAATCATGTTGCCATTACATGGGGAATAACGGCACTGGCACTAGCTTAGTCTCTCATTAGAGTCTACATGTACCACACTTTTGACCAATCACATTTAAAACATGCTTAAAACTATGTTAGACTTTTGTCAACATGAGAGTGTGAGTAACTGCATACCCATGGTACTACCACAGAGCTCATTTCTTCTTAAAAGTTTGAGCTGCTATGAGAACATAAATGAACAAGTCACCAAGTCCTTGTGTGAGTAGTGAGGGGCGGAACGTACCCCGTAGTCGGCTGATGGCAGCTGACTCTTTGCTCTTCAGATCTTCAGTAGATGATCCACTTTGCACACTCACAGGGGGCCCATAGTCCACACTCATTGAGGGCTGCCTCCCCAGCGTGAAGGCCTTGTTGCTGGGCTCTGTTCTCATAACGGAGCCCCACTTGTCTTTAAACGGCGTCGGGCTTCCTGGTAGATCCTCCGAGATGGCCCTCATGTAGCTGGCCTCCAGGCTGTGCCGCTTGTGTTTGACTTCAGACTGGGCCGTCTCCGAGCGGTACTTGAGGGAAAGGGACGTGGAGCGCAGGGTCACCCCAAAGGCGTTCCTCTTCTCCTCCGCCGTCTCTGTCCTGCTCTGCCACTCGGAGACTTTGGCCTCTCTCGCTAGCACATCTGTCTTCTCCTCCACTGTTCTGCTGACAGAACCGTTTGGCACAATCTCTCTTCTCAGGCTGGTTCTTTTCTCTGGACTAAATGGGTGTTTCTGGGGGGATTCTTTGGCTTTCACCTCCTGTTGGTCCCTACGCCTTTCCAGTGTTGACTTATGTTTCTGAGGAAACTCTGATTGATCTCCTTTCTTGTCTGGCGTGTCTTCGTTTCCCAGAGTCTTAGGCCTCGATTCTACAGGTTTCCTAGGCTCATCTGCATTAGTTACATTCCATTCCCCGCTATCGACTATTTTGGAGCGGCGTCGAGCTGAAGATATGGAGAAAGACCCAGAACTTGGTCGACGTATTTCACCGTCCACAGACATTTCCCTTTCCTGACCTCCAGGTGTCACTCCTGCTCTAAGAACTACTGGGAGTTGTGCTGAGATTTCTCGTTCGCTTTCACTAGCTGAAGAATCTGCTCTTCTTCTGAGCATGGCCGTGTATGACTGGTCTGGCGGGGGCTTTTTGAGATGAGGAGCAGCAACCGGCTGATATTTAGCGACAGAGTCTACTTGCCTGGAAGCTTGTGTGCTTGTGTCACTGATAGGACTCCTGACAAGACTCTCTTCTCTGGAGGAGACATTCTCAGTTGCCTGTTTGGGGCCACGTTCATCTAGAGGTCCATCCACACTCTGCTCATTTTCTACATAAGTCTCTGGTCCCATGGTGAGAACACTACCATGAGGAACAGTCTCCTCAACGTTCTCAAGTTCTTGCGTGTGTGGTTCCGTCAGATGAACAGGTTCTTCTTGATTCTCTTCCTGATCTACAGTCACGGACAGCTCCAAAGGGTCTTCAGGTGTGTTGGGTTCAGGCAGTGGGATGTCCAGCGCAGGGCTGGGGGTGATGTCAGAAGCCTCAGGCAGCGGGTCCACAGGCATGGGCTGAAGGAAAAGAGGGTTGACTGTGACATGCATCTCAGGGTCCATCGCCTGCTCCGGTTCTCCATCCACACTCATTTCACCCACCTGAAGGCCAGAGCTCAGACTGGGAAGCGCATCCTCAGCCTCAGACGTGAACGAGCCTCTTTCCTGGGGATCCGGGGACGCGCTGTGCTCACTGTCCGACTGGAGCTCCAGGAGAGGCAGGCGTTCCATTTCAGTGGTGCCAATATGGGTGGAGTGGGATCGCAAGCGGGACTTCTCCTCGGATGGACAGGCTCCTTCCACCGCCTCCTCCTCTCCCTCAGACAAGACTTGGACCAGGTCATGCATGCTCTCCGAACGGGGCCGGTACACACTCTGATTCCATGAAAACATAGAACAATAATTAACTCCATCCTGGTCAACATAGAAGACATTAGCAAATAAAGACAGTCAACAGTGCTGTGTGCCTACACCTGCTCAGCAATCATAACAAGGTAATTAAAAGGTAAATTCTGTGCCAGATGTAACCTTAAAAATGATAATGATTGTTTTCAAATCTTTAACAACGTAGCCTATGCATAAATTCAAATCCAGTTCTGCATTTTGGTTGATGTTAAATTGGCCTATGGGCATAGATATGCTACAAATTAATGCCAAATATCACCACCGTTCCGTCTCTAATGACCAGAGTTGTAGATGTGTGTCTAATGTGAGGCTAGTGAGAGTGATTCAAACAGGCAAATTGTGCGGTTAGACTGAAGCCTGCTATGCAAATGATGATTGGATTGGATGTGCAACAGCAGAAATTATGTGGTAATAGGCTCTTCATAAACCTTCTCTTCTGAGCTGGAATGAATAAAAGAATTTATTTAATAAAAGGATGAGCTTACAGAAGGCATCTTTGCTTTGTTGCTGGGTCTCTGGTTGCGGGGCTTGACGGACAGGCGGTGGCGTGCGGCCGACGTGTCCAGGTTGGAGGTGAACTGAGCAGGCGTGCTGAAGTCGGCGGCAGGAGGGAGGGGGGATGCGGCAGCAGGCGGGGGGCTGCTGGGTCGCAGAGAGGGGTGGGAGAGGGGGGACAGGGGTCTGGAGGGAGGCTGGGAGGGAATCTGAGGAGGAGAGCACAGGAGAGGAAACAGTCACAAAAAAGTCCTGCTCATCCTAGTCCAGGTGCAGAATCTAGAGAGTAAATCCAGGCATCAAGGAATGGGTCTGCTCTTTTTAAAAAAAATCTCAATTTTATTTCTGTTGAACTAAAACATTAATTACATTGTAGTAACAATACAAAGTACATTACATTAACAATAACAAATAACTAAAAATAAAACTTAAAACTGTTAAACTAAAATATTTTATGTGGAGCCATTTCTTGTGAAATTACTTGTGATTTGAGCATTTTATTAACCACATAAAACCTGTGAACATGCCATAGTGTGGATAAAGCTTGTGAACATGGCATGGAGGTATTATAGGAACATGGAATGCCTTACCTGCTCCTCCTCTTCACTTCCTGTTCCAGCGAGGCTGAGACAGCTGTGGTTCCTCTTGGGGACAGAGAACTGGAGACATGACACAGGAAGAAATACACTCTAATGTTAAGGCAAAGCAAGGGAGGAAATTCAGGAATTTCAATACACTGTACAAAAATAAATACAGTGGATAAGAGAAAAACACGCCAAAATAAAATGATTAGGTAAAGTTCAAGTAAACAGAATATAAAAAGAAAGACAAGTGAAGGAGACAGCATCACAGGGGTAAAGAAACATGTTTTATGTTTCTTTACTGTCCTTACTGCTAAAGAGTCACCAGACTTTTATTGACTGCAGGTTTTACCAGCAATTGATTCTTCTATGACCTGACAGAACTAAGTGAAAGTAACCTCACTAGCAATAACCTGGCACTGTTATTGTTAGCCATTGTGTCAACAGTAAATCCTTCCCCCGGCTGGCCTGTTTTTACCTTATAAGATGCAGCGTGTCTTGCTCCATCCTGGAAAGATATTTCTGGTGGGCTGCGTGGTAAGCCATCGTCCTCTGAGGTCGCTCCCGAGTCCTCATGCCGCTTGCTGGGAATCAACAAGGGCGGAGGACCCAGATGGAAGTTCTGCTGCTGCAGCTTCATCTGCCGGTCAGTTACAATGTCAAATATCACCAGTTAATTCACACACAGGCATAGCTAAACAACTAAATGTTATTTAACAATTAAAAGAATAAGTCCAACCCCCAACCCCTAATCCCTAAACACTCATTGGTATACATCAGCCAATTATCAGGAGCATTCATAAGGGTGTTGTACCATATTTTGGGCCCTATGCACAACCTGTGTCCATGTCATCTTAAATATCTAAATTACTTTCATATTTGAGGGGCCCTGGTGCATTCATACAAGTTGTTAGGTTCAAGTCTTTAGGTTCAGGTCTTAGAGAGCATCAGACATACAGCTCTTAGTTCACCCTAAAATGCCTATAGTGGGTCTATAGAAGCTATCTGTTTGGGAAGGGAGATGGTACAATGTCTGTGCCTGTGTGCCTGGGCTTGGTTCAGTGTACGATATCAGTTGATGTGATTATGACCAGGGTCATCACTGTGGCTGACCTGTAAGGCTTTGATTTTGCTGTGGACATTGTCCTGGGAGAGGACACGGGTCGGCTCTGAGGAGCTCTGAGCCTGATCAGCCAAGAAAATACTGTCATGAGACAGTGCTCTCGAGCTTAATGTCCCTTTTGGGTACCTGTAGAATATACAGTTTTGTTTTAGTTGCAGTTTTCAATCAGTGCTATGTTCCAGGGAGCACTCTTTCTCTCTCTCTCTCTCTTACAATTGACTTTGGTGTTGGCCTTGAATTAAGGCCAACTTACACCTTAACTTATGACTTCTTTCTCTTCATGATAACTTTTTTAAACATTGACTTCTCCTCTAATTATAAATTGTACTTGTAGCTTTATTATTACAGTATATCAAACATTGACTTAAAGCCCCTATGTGTAGGATTTATCTTCTTTTTACCTTCGTCTTTTATTATAAATATATTTTTTATTTTAAAAATATAATGTAAAACGATGGTAATTACCTCCATGAATAAATTGTAGTGTTCCGGTAAACTTGGTAATTTCCATTTATATATAGATATGGCTGGGGACCAAAGAAGAATATCCATTTTGCGCTGCCATTTTCAAAAGTACAGGTTCTTGTAGGGGAGAGCAGTATCGTATATTCAGCTCCGCCTTTCGCGTTTCCGCTCAGAGACTGAGTAGCAGAAACTGAGATAAGAGCGAGCGAGCGTTCGGCCTCCGTAGCAAGAAATTAGGATTGTGGGAAGGGGAGGGCTAATACATTTTATTCAAACGTATGCAGTATACCACTTCGCCGATAGATGGGGAATTCTGATACGATCCTACACATAGAGGCTTTAAATAAATATAATGTAAAATTAGATAAATATACACAAAATTGTCATAAAAAAAGATGGGGAATTCTGATACGATCCTACACATAGAGGCTTTAAATAAATATAATGTAAAATTAGATAAATATACACAAAATTGTCACAAAAAAAAGTCATATTCCCAGTAAACAGGCCTAAAATATTGTAGATATAGATATATCCAAGGGATCCAAGGGATATAAACACAATTAGAAACAGACCCAAAAACTCAGTTTCTAGAAACATCTATAAATGAGTAAACCAGCCCTTACACCAAGTCCTCCTCTGAGTCGTAGCCTTCCCTGGTGTTCTCTGGCGCTGTGACGTCACTGGCGGACTGACTCTGTTTTATCTGGCCGTCCGTGTCCCTCCTCTTCAGCCTTCCAAACAGACGCGTCTTGAGGGCCTTAAACCGGGACTTCTTACGCCCTGAGGAGGAGAGAGGAGGAGAAGAGACAGCTCTCAGCATCTGGATCTGGGTTAGTAGGGAGAGGGGCTTGAGAGGCCCAGATTTGTGTGTGTTCAAAATGCTAATTTGATTTCACTATAATTCACAAATGAGACAAATGCAAGGACCACATTTCTATCCCTGGATAAAAAAAGAGTGTATCTACTTGTACATTTGTTGTTTTGTGTTACTGTGCGTTGTTTTTATAAGTGCTTGTTCTCCAAGAGTCTAAAATGAAGGGCTTAGTCTTACCAGGGCCTTCATCCACACCTCCTCGTTCCGCTTCTGCGTGTCTATACATAGTTTCACCTTTAGACATAATGACAAAACAAAACGACAAACATTACAAACATCCATAATGATATACTTCCATAACAATACTCATATTACTTGAGGCACTGCCTGTCTTATCTTTCCACCATTAACTATTCACTTGCCATATTCCCTCAGAGATCCACTGCTCATAGAGAGGGACTATGAACTAGTGAATAAACATCAATCAGCTTCTACAGTAGCAGTGATTTCAGATATCCTCTCTAATAAGGATACCAGTCATGTTTACTGCTATTGTAAAAGAAATTCAACATTTTCTTAAATCTTGACAGTAGGGACAAATCAATATATTTTTATCCTACCTTAGTTAGGTCACATGTACTTATTCCCTTGATGGTAACTAAGCAATTGTATCTTTTTTATCACAATGTTTCTACTATTCCATCAATATACAAAGCACTATCTCTCTCTCTCTCTCTCTCTCACTCCTGCAGACTGATCAGTTCCTGCAACATGCATGCCAGGGGCCCTTCGTTGACTTTGACACCAAGAGAAGCGCTGGTTGCCTAGCAGTCTCTGAGAATGACGTGATGTGACATTAAATAGCCAGGAGACAGGCCGTCTGGACGCAACTTCTCTCCCTCCCTCCCTCCCTCCCACCCTCTCGCTCTCCCTCCTTCCCTCCCTCCCTCTCTTTCACTCTCTCACTCTCTCTCTTTGGGGCTCATCCTGCTTTAAATCCTCCTGGACACACACCAGGAAATAAAGCTTTCCCCCAGTGTTCCAAACAGCCATTACTCTCTAGGATACCGCACCCCCCCCCCCCCCCCCCCCCCCCCCCCTCTCTTTCTCTGTCTTATTCTACAGCAGCTCTAAAGGGCAGCTCTGAGACTCACTGAACCACACTGCAGGTTGTGAGGACATCTGATAGCATGCATGAAACAACAGCAAACAATACGGCTTTTGTGCCTCAAAAGAGCAGCTTGGTTTCGTCTCTGTGCAGTATGGGGACACCAGAGGCAGCCCCGGGCCTGGCAGCGCCCCTGTGCGACAGAGTGCCGAGCTCTAGCCGACAGCATTACCTCCACACCTGATTTATTTAAGTAATTAGCTCACATTTTCAGACCCTGCCGTGAGGTTCACTGTAAGTTGATCCAGACTCTTGCTTCACATAGCCTGTTACCCTTTGGAAGGGAACTTTCCGGCACCTGAGAGTTAAGCGGTGTCGTCTGGCAAGAGCTCGGAAGCTCTCGGGGCTAAGAGATTCTCGAAACAGCCTCCGCTGGCCGGTCTCAGGTGGTGTTAAGTTCACCTGGGGCTCCTGCTGAAATAAGGCCTCGCTACCTGGCAGCTCTAAGCCCACAGAGACAGCTGGCGGTGTCAGATAGTTTCCACCATCACCATGGCGATGGCAAAGACTGGAGAGCGTGGACACAACTATGCAACTTTAAGTTTATTGACTGACTCCCACTACCCCCCCTAACTACTAAGCCCTGAACCCTCACAGACCTAACTGCCTTGAATCAGCCAATCACGATCAGCCATTCATGTCATAAAAGTCATTGAGGGTTTGGAGACTTAGGGGTCATAATTAGATTCAGCCGTTTGCAGCGAGGCCTTAACTGCTAAGCTGGGGTCAGCAGCTTTTGCGGTGTCGAAATGATTTTGCTTTCAAATGTGCTGCTGACCACATCCATCCCAAGCAGCAGTAAATGCACGTGACTCGCCTAAGGGCCCAGTGAGGGCCAGCCAGCCAGCCAGCGCTTTTGAAACCCCACACCTCTTCCACCTGGTCTGCTGATCGTTGATTACTCTTGTCGATCCACAAAGGCGTCTGTGGACCTCGGAAACAGGCGTGTGTTTGCACAAGGCACAGCACACACACACTGGCCAATAAATCCAACCTGACAATGTCTAAGCAGCGGAAAGCATTGTGTGTGTGTGTGTGTGTGTGTGGCAGTGAGTCTGTGCCTGTATGCATGTGTGTCTATATTGTGACTATTTGTATGTGGTGAGTGTGTGTGTGTGTGTGCAGGTAAGTTTTTATTTGTGTGTGTGCATGTCTGTGCAGGTGTCTTTATTTGTGTGTGTGTGTGTGTGTGTGTGTCTGTGTGTGTCATTTGTGTATGTGTGGTGTGTGTCTGTGTGTGGTGTGTGTATGTAAAAGCCAGTTAAGGGCTGGGGTGGGTTAGAGTGCAGGTGTGTGTGTGTGTGTGTGTTCAGTACTATTTCAGGCATTTAGCTTCATCACATTTTTCCTCGTCCAGTTCAGCGTGAACCCAAACACCAGCTGGCTGATAGTCAGGTAGCAAACCAAAATACACCCAAACACAGCGTGTAATCCGCCTCTCACAAGCCTTTGTCAAAACACCTCCTCAGTCTTAGTTCAACCACTTCTAAAGATGTTTACGGACTGACAGGAAGTAGCACATAAAGTTAACGGCTGTTAATTGTGGAATTGTTCTTTGGGTTGGGGTTTTAAAAGAAGAGTTAACGGTCTGTTAATTGTGAAATTGTTCTTTGAGTAAAGAGTTTTAAAGGGAAAGTTAAGAGTGTTTATTGTGGAATTGTTCTTCAAGTTGATGTTGGAAAAGAAGAGACGACAGCTTGTTTTCTGTGGAATTGTCCTTTGAGTTGAAGGTTTTAAAAGGAAAGTTAAAAGTGTTTATTGTGGAATTGTTCTTCAAGTGGATGTTGGAAAAGGAGAGACGACGGCTTGTTTTCTGTGGAATTGTCCATTGAGTTTAGGTTTCAAAGGAAGCGCTGAGGGCCTGTGTTCTGTGGAATTGTCCTTTGAGTTGAGGGTTCAAAAGGAGAGAAGACTCCAAGGCTTGTGTACCTACTCTGGCCCGATTCCCACCGTACACACCCAATCTCTGACATAGCTGTCCCATTTCACTTCCAAACACACACACACACACACACACACACACACACACACAAGCAGGGGTTCTTAGACACAGCAAAGGTGTTTCAAGTTAAGGAACAAGACCATGAAAAGAGATAATGGAAGCAGGTCAAATTAGATCAAATAGGGATCAGTTATCAAGGGATAACTGTCACAAAACAGGGATAAACTGGTAGAAACCTTTTCAACAATGCCCTTTCCCATGTAGTCAATACAACCAAGCCCTCTGCTTTTGTCTGCTTTTAAACAATCAGCGTGAAATTCTTAGGAACAGTAGAGAGATAAACAGGCCCAACTATTGGCCTGGCTAAGTGCTATGTTATCAGGTTTAGGCCATAAAACGTGAAATTCAGGGCTATTTTTTACAACACAATACTATAATATCTAGACTCTGCGAATCACTAGGCCTATAATAGTTAGCATAGCAAATGAGCCGTTTGCGCTCTGTGTGTGTGTGTGTTTGAGTGTTTGCTAGGTAATTTTAGGCAAAACTCCTACTCAGCATAATGTCTCTGAAAAAAGTCACCTGACAGAAACTGCCACCTGAAATATAGATAATGATTACCATCATGATGGCATTTCTGTGTGTTTCACTGAGGTCTGGACTGCAATTGTCATGAAAAAAAGGTTCTCCCACATAGACAAGCCAAGATTCAGAAGCATAAAGATGGCCATCTAGGTCAGATAAACATGTTAGCAGTGGAGGGCCAGTTGCCAGACATTGTTCACAAGATTAAGGTCATATGTGATGGCCCACCAAAATACTCTACACTGGCCAGCCAAGTAAATACAAACTGTATCATGCAGATGTGATGCATTTCAGAATACCTCCACTACTGGCAATGTTCAGAAATAGGTTTTAACAACTAATGTAGTAGGCTACTATTCACCCTGAGGACCACAGGTGGAAACTTGAAGAAGAAATCCAGTGTGAATCCAATCAATCGCCCTGTTGTTTAATGCGAGTGGTAATACTAACTAACTCAGTTTTAGTTTAACATACATGTATGCCCCATTCAGGTTCTCTGTTAAATCAATCTAAAATGAACTGAAGCACTATTCCCTAGCACTATGCTCCGTCTGCTAAATGCATAAATGTAAATGTAAGTGTAAATCAACTTTTCAATAGACAGCACTTAAGAGAACTAATTTGTCAGGGGTATTGAATCACACCGAATTCTGACTTTAAAACAGACAGATTTTTTTACCTGTTGTAGAACTAAACATGCAGAGAATGTACACATTATAAACTTAAAAGTACCTTCCTATTTTTTTTCTTCGATTGGATTTCTTTG
Organism: Limnothrissa miodon; assembly: GCA_017657215.1. Classification (NCBI taxonomy): domain Eukaryota; kingdom Metazoa; phylum Chordata; class Actinopteri; order Clupeiformes; family Clupeidae; genus Limnothrissa; species Limnothrissa miodon. The sequence goes on from JAGFZM010000603.1 coordinate 112,838, forward strand.
TCATTTTAGTAGAGATATTGCGTTCTATGAATGTGTTTATTTATGAATGAGTTTATTTATAAATGCAGTAATCTGAATCATTAAATGCAACACTGTTCTCAAATGACACGCACCAAAAAATCAGAAACAGCTGCCTGGTGACAATGAGGATCATTTAATGGATATGGAGTTCTCCAAAATTATCTCAACATTGATCCAGCTTCCCACTGTCTCCAAGCAACACACACAGTACACAGATATCAACAGTCTATTACGAGGTATAAACTTGTGTGGCAGATATTGCTTTTTTTTTTTTTTTTTTTTTTTAACAGTTCTTTGATGATATTCCTTTGCAATCGATTATTTCTACCAGATTCACGTTTTGTCGTTCGGCCGACACGATAACCCACCCTGCTTTATTGCAGAGAAAGAAAGTAAATTCTGAGAACGTGTTGCCAATCAGACACTTTCGTAAAATCAAGAACACTAGGCTATGTCCACTGAAGTGCTGTTGATATCATTTCAGTATGTTTGCCTACACACCCTTTACCAGAGAATCCCATCAGGCTCCACGTATATTCCATACAACCAACTTTGATCAAATTAGCCATTTGCGTTTTAACACATAAGCACATATTAACATTAAGACAGAAGCTGGTCCCGAGATTTCAATAAAAAAAATAATAAACTGCTTGATTATTAACTGTGTTACAATGACAAACCAACGAGGGGGTTTGCCCTCAAGCAGGCACCTGTGAACCTTGGACAGGCGTTATCTCCTTGAGATTCTTGTGTGCTGCACCCACCCTCGATGACAACAATACAATCCTAGAGCAGTTCAGAGCTCCTGCTCTTGAATCATTTGCATGATTTCATTCCTTGACCACTATGCTATCACTATTGAAATCACAGTAAGGTCAAGGTCAGATAAATCCCTGTAGCCGACAGTGTCATGCCTTCTCTGATGATGATCCAGAAGCGCATATAGTGACCTATTGCGGATCCAGCTGCCGTTTCCCACTAATAGAATGTATGAATGCAGATAATATAGAGCTCTTCCAAGATATTTCGTGACTATTTAGCTTGTGAAAGCTTAAAAAAAAAAGAACGCATCTTTGAAACAAACCTATCTGGGAATAGCTCAGTACTGAAAACCCTATTTTGTTATTGTTATATTATTATTTAAGTAGCCTACAAAGCACAAAAAGTAAAGGACATCATACAGCCCCATAGGTCGCCTCCTAGAACAGCCTGTCCCATTCATTCCCATGACATTATAGGCATATTAACGCCAGCCAACCGTGTGTTAGTGGGAATAGCTGACAGCTCACAGCAACAGGTGTTCCCAGCATCGCGTCACCAAATGTGAATTATAACATAACTAAAATCTAATTAAGCAGTATTTACTAAAGTATTAAAACATATTTGACTTACTATTCGGAAAACAATGCGCGTAAGAATTTGGATTATTATTTTTTTTTTTTTTTCACTTTACGCGCTAAAGTGTGCAATCCAGTACATGCTTACACGAATCTTTTCCAAAAGGTAGCCTGGTGTCAGTTACATTGTTGACACCCCAAGTTCAACCAGACTTTTAATTTTCCTAGACCAAACATATCATAGAAGAGCTAGTCAGAAAAGGGTGCTGAGGGCTCGCTTACGCAACTGTGTCTAGATCGAAAACGTGGAACACCTCACCTGTTTGCGGAGAACGATGTCCTCAACGACCGTCAAATCTGTTGAACATCCACTACTACCTACTGGGTAACTTATCCGGCTCCAGGCGTTGCGAGTTGTCTCGCATTTGCATCAAATCTACTCATTTGCCTCTCCGATCGAAACCTCAGAGCTGCGAGATAGGACCTCCTCCGACTCGTGGGTAGCGCACAGACGCACACCTTTCATGCAGTAACCCAGTCAACCAGACCAAATCTGTTCCTCAAGTTGGCCATCGCTGTAGATAAGATGTCAGACTCCAATCGAATCAAATAATGTGGAACAAACAGATCGAGGTAAACATTATAGCATGGATGATGAGTTTATCCAACTATGTCATTCTAAAAAAATGGATGTAACCTGAATAATATAGGCGGTCAACGGACAAGCATAGGCTACATACATGGTGTCCGTCGTAGGCTACTCATTTTCATACAGAACGGTATAACACACCAACGTTATGTAATCACGCCGGTAGGCATCCAACAAATCCGATTGAAGGTCGGTATAAGGGAGGACGCTAATGCCAAGCACCTTAACCATAGTAGTCTGGTTTGGTTCACACGCGAATTAAAGGTCACGAATCAGTCAACTTAAAGCACTGAATGAGGGCTGTGAAAAAAAGAATTAAGGGTGAGGATTTTGCGTCAAATGCCTCTCACTCACCCCCATTCCACTTTTGACTTGTATGTCAGATTCAGGTCTAGGTTCATTAAGACTACTGTACTCATTTCGAACCGCCTGAAACTAAGGAACATGTGATGTGCTTTATGATACTGTGCAAAGCTACACTTAATCACTTGAGTGTTACATCATCACTGTAAGTGTAAAGCCATTTGAATGTTTTGACAACAAAAAAAGTCTTTAAGTAGGCAAGTAAAGATTTTTCAAGATACACTGGTTTACATTACACAAGTCAACAATAAAATCAACCATCAATTTATAGTGTAGGTCTATAAGCAATTCACATTCAGTCACAATAACGTAATACTTCTTGTTCATGGATTTCATAGAAAATTAGTGAATTGTAAAAACAGTAAAAAAACAAAACAATCTGAGTCCGCCAATTGATTGACAAACTGAATTAGGATGGGTGATCCATCAGTCGTACAGGGCCCGAAACTCTGCATTCCTGCGGTGATGAAGACACAACAAGGAAAGATTACAGTCACACGTGTTGCTAAGTACTAAGCATCTAAGCATCAGACAATGGCTGTATGTGAGTGGTGTATATTCAGCCTGACTCCCACAGTATTTTCAAAAGCAAAGCTAAGCTGGTCTGGCATATTTGGAAAAGTGCTTTATCACTGCAACGCTGCTGTTCTTTGCTAAGTACACTGTAGTATGGATAACGGGGCTGGAAATGCCCCACAGCTTTGAGCAACAGTGGTGAGTACAGTTAGCCTTTGTTGGAGTAGCCAAACAGCACATTGGATCCCATAACAATACTTCTGGGGGTTGTTCCAAGTGTGTGGTTAAGTGATAAACTAGAGAAATCAGCCAATGATCATTTTCTTAATTCTTTTCTTTGTCTGGTCAGTAGGTATAAGAGAGCAGCATTAGGTAAAACGTAGAACAAATTAGGGAACTGAACGCTAGCGCTAACTGATGGGGACATACAAATATCTTACACTCATTAGTTTACATTGACTTCTGTTCCACTGTTTGGTTAACGCTGTACTAAATTCTGTCGTTCGTATATAGCTAGCGACAGCTCTCTGCAACAGGGTTGACCCCTCTGGGGCAATCCCTTTAGCCCCTGCACTACTGGAGTCGGTGTGAGTGAGGCAGAACTGACCGTTTAGGGGAGCGATGCTCTGGGGTGCTGTGCAGGAGGCAGCCGGGGGACCAGGGCCTTTGGGGGCTGACGGAGCGACGTGACGGGGACGAGGGGCGCAGGGAGGAGGAGAGGGTGGACGAGAGGGTGGAGGAGAAGCCCTGCCGCCGCAACTCCAGCACTGCCCGCTCCCTAAAACAGTCCGACAGAGAGAGAGAGAGAGAGAGAGAGAGAGAGAGGGACTCAGTTAACACAGTTAACAACATCTATGTTAACCCCTTTAGGCTTACTTCAGAATAGTAAGAAAGAGAGAGAGAGAGAGAGACAGAAAGAGTGAGAGGAAAATGTATATCGGTTATGCAGACACCACCTTGCTGCACATGCAGTCTCACCTGTCAAAGCGCTCAGAGGTCAGGTGCTTCTTGGTCATCTCCAGATCAGACTCCAGCTGGGCTGCCCGAGTCCTCAGGTGGGCCATCTCTCTACTCTGAGAACTCCTGAGAGAGACGAACAGACAGACAGAGAGAAAGAGAACATGAGAGAGAGACAGAGAGGAAGGAAGAGAGAGGGAGACAGAAAGTGAGGGAGAGGGAAAAACAAGGAGAGAGGGGGAGAAAGAAAGACAGATGTTTATTGCATTTATTTATTTATAGCAATTTTGTACTAGTGTGTTCAGACCCAATGGCTGCGTATTTCAGTTGGTGCATGTATGTACACAGTATTCTGGAGGACAGTGTTACTATTTGGCAATTCTTAACCTTATCAATGATTTCTACATCAGAAGTGTCTACTGCACAGCTTGAAAGTTTTGCTGATTGTATGAATTTTTATTTTGGTGTGTGAACACACGTAAAGCATTATGCATGCTTGTTGTGTGTCGGTGTGTGTGTGCGTGTGTGTGTGTGCTGTGCAGTACTGACGCTTTGGTGTCAGCAGCCGAGAGCTTGTCCCTGAGCAGCTGGATCTCAGCGGTGCGCTCCTGGCTGCTGAGCTGCCTCTGCAGGTCCTTGTCGCGCGTGGTGGCCAACACGGCCTCAAGCGTGCGGGCGGACGCTCGCTCGCTGGACAGCTGCTTCCTCAGGGAGCCCAGCTCACCCTGGGTTGTGTCTAGCTCGCGCTGCAGCTGAAAACACCCACCAACAGTACGGCCGCATATCAAGACACAGGACGGAAGAGCTCCAATCGGAGCTGTATGGTAAGCTTTGCAGTTTTCCTTGAAATGTAGTATTGTGGGCAATGAAAGTGCTATGAAAGTGCTATTTAGTAAATAGCACTTTTGTTGGCCCAAAATGTCATGCAGTTAGCATTAGCTACCACCTAGACACATATGCACACACACGTAGAGCACTCACGGTTTCCTTGCTGAAGTCCAGTTTGACGCAGAGCTCGCGCGTCTTCTCCAGGTCGGTGTGTGTGATGGACTGCTGCTTCTGGGCCTCCCTAAGCTCCTCCTCCAGCTGCAACAGACGTCGGTTCAGTTGCGAGAGCTGGCCGCCGCTGCCACGCTCTGCTGTTAAAGCCTGAACACGCACGCACACACACACGCACACACACACACGCACACACACGCACACACACAGCTTCTTCACAACTCTTCTATCATAATCAGCAAACTGAGCAAACTGAACTTTGAGCAAACATAATGTGAAACACCCATTATACTTTCACATGAACACAAAGGAAATATTGAATTTTTTACGTTTTGTTAGAATGTACTTTTGAGCGCAAGTCAATCACTTGTTTTTATGTGATATTATAAGTGTGTGTATGAAGTGTAACTTAAGTTTCTGTAATATCTGAAGTAGCTTACTGTATATATTTATGTATGTTTGTATGAATGTGTATGTGTGTACAGTATCTATGTGTGGTGATGCATATACTGTATGTACTCAATGTAAATGCCCTATGTAAGTATAAAATATCATGTGATTGAAATATCATGTGCTTTTGATCTATATATGGAAGACTCTTATTACACAAAAAAATTTAAAGTATCAGCCGTTAATTTCTGCCATTGAGAACTAAGGATTTACATGCCAACTCATTATACTAGTGTTTGGAAGTCTAGGCCATGTGCATAGGTTGGCAGTCTGTGGACTTCGAATTGGGGGGCTGCATAAAAGAAAGGCCAAACAGTTGGCAAAGTACTGTTCTATATCAGCAATTATAGGAAGTATGCATATTTGGAAAAGGAGATGTTTTCTGTATCCATGAACTGTAACCAGGAAAACACATGGTTTGTAAGCTGCGTGAGTCTATTGGACTATTCTATAGATTTGATTCCTGATGAAAGTTGTTTGCAAGGTGGAATAAAATAAAGTATGTAAAATGTATGTAAATCCTGTATGTATGTGCACGTTGTAAGTGTGTCTGTACAGTATGTGCTGTACAGTACTGTATGTGTGCTCTGTGTGTTGAGTGGACTGACCTCCTGCAGGCTGGTCTCCAGGTGCGCCACCTTCTCCTTGAGCCTCTGGCGCTCCAGGTCAGCGGTGACCAGCTCCATGCGCAGCTGACTGGCCGCTGTCTCCACCTGCCGTGCCTGACCCTCCCAGCTCTCCGCCTGCACAGAGGCCCGCCGACGGATCTCCTGGAGCTCCCGACACTCATGCTCCTGACACACACACACACACACAAGGCAAACACACATACCACAAATAAAAACAAATACATATAGCCAAACACACACACACACGTTGGAAATGTCTGCAGGAAAAAGCGTTATTTGGGGGGCGATGGTCCCGCCGGTGATGGAGCTACCAGATTTCCACCCAACCCTATTGAAGTATGGCTGGACCTTGCATGGTAGCCTTCAGCACCGTGTATGAATGTGTGTGTGATAGGTGAATGTGAGGCATCCATTGTAAAAAGCTTAGGGTGCTAGGAGTAGAAAAGTGCTATCTAAATGCACAACCTATAATGGGTTATGCAGGAAGCCTTACCTTAGAGGCCAGTAGGTCCTCAATGCGGGAGACATCACTGGTATAGTCCTGCACTCTCCTTTGCAGAGTTTCCATTTCCTGGGTGCAGTCATCCACCTTCAGCTGTAGGGCCTGCAGATAAACCACATGAGTTTGCATATGTGTGTATACATATGTGAACTGTATGTGTGCGTGTTTCTCGTATGTGTATGTTTCCAACCTAACTTTTGTCTGTGTGAGTGTTTTTTTGTTTGTTTTTTCTGACCTAACTTATGTGTAAGCGGGTGTGTGTATTTCCAACCAAATTTCTGCGTGTGTGTTTTTTTCTGACCTCACTTTCGTGTGTTTGTATATGTATGTGTGTGTTGCATGTTTGTGTATTTGTGTGTGTGTGTGTATTCCGGACCTGGTTGTCAATGCGGGCCTTGTCCAGCTCCTCTCTGAGCTGGCTGTTCTCCCGTGCCGTGGCGTCTTTGACTCTGAGCGCAGAGTCCAGCTCCTCCTCAGAGACACACTGCTTCTTCCTGGCCAGGCCCAGCTCGCCGTCTCTGGCGTTCACCGACTCCCGTAGGACCCTGTCACATGCACAGCCACAAAACACACATATTTAAACACTACGCTGCAGACAACACAGTAAAACAACACTGTACCTCTTGAGTGGTATAAAAGCGAATTACTTCAAATTGAGACGACTTTTCCCCCCTACTGGGACGTCCCCCAGGCCTATGAACGGATTCTTGTCAATCAATTACAATTCATTTAGACCAAAAAGATGATGATGTTTTTAGTATGTCAATGAATTAATATTTTGCTCTTAGTAATGATTCAGTTAATGTCAGCTTTCTTCACACAACACAAGGCACTACTGTACTACCTTAAGAAATCAACTACTTTTATACATAAAAGCCATGAGATGACACTTGCTTTCCTAAATCTGTATGGACACGGCAAACAATCTTAGGCATCTCCATACAAGTTAACATTTATCCAGGGAGTAAATGATTGCAGAGTTGCTCTCTACACCTGTCAGTGTAACTATGTATGGAGCACACCCTGTCCACAAGCACAACTGCACTGGCCTCTTTAGACTGTCAGTAGGGTAAAGTGGGTGAGAGTTTGCGTTAACGTTCACGTTCAGCGATGGAGAGGTGGGGGGTGTGAAACACAGACTTAAAGTATCATTCTGCCACATTTCAAACACAGTCCAGCTGTTCAAGATCACCAGGTGGTAATGGCAGGAAAAAGAACGAGAAAAGGTTGTACGGCGGGAGCTGATTCACTATTTGTTTCTACACTGTACCAAATGTTTCTTGTTCTTTTTCCTACCACCGGCACTCTGGGTGCCCCTGAATAATGGGAGTGTGGGTTGAAGTGTGCCAGAATGCCGCTTTAATGATCTACCTCCACGGTGCGGACAGCATCCTTGGTTGGTTGGGAAAACATCACCATATTCCGGTTAGTCTCAGTCGCTAAGACCACGGTGGAATGTCACAGTTTGTATCATTTGTGATGGGATGACACAAGAAGGCAAATTACCTGATGGTGGTCTCTAGTTCCTCTATGTTGATCTTCAGCCCTCTGCTGGATCTCTCCTACATGACACAAAACCGTTGTCAAAGGGTTCACACACACACACACACACACACACAGATATGTTCACACACACACACACACACACACAGGGTTCATCTTACACATCACTACTATGTGAGTGTATTGCGTTGCAGTTTCTTGTGGTCAATGTGCATTTTAATACATTTATATCAGCAAGTATTTATATTGTGTACATATTTATTTATCTGTTGTAAGCACCAGCTAAACACAACACCAAGCCATAACAGTAAGTACAGTAACTAAGGGTAGGCCTGCTCACATTGTCATCCAGCTGGCTGTTGGCCAACGAGAGCTGTAGGCTTTTTTTGTCCAGTTGCTCCTGCAGGGTTAGTTTCTGCTGATGTGCGTCTGAGATGGAGCCCTGCAGAGAGCTCATCTCCTCTCGCATACTATTCAGCTGCATCAGCAATGTCTCTGCAAACACACACACACACATAGCCACACATAGACATGTGCACACACACACACACATAGCCACACATAGACATGTGCACACACACACAGACAGACACACACACACAAACATATACAGACACACAAGCAAACGCATAAACAATTTAAACATACCATAATTTAATACCATCCTACTATTTCAATCTAAAGTGACATTTGTAAAGTACATTATAATTAAGTATAATAATATCATTATATATTAATTGAATGTCTTCTGTTCCATTCTATTTTAAAAGGGTGACTCTTGAAGAGATCATTAATCAGGTGCCTGATCATCAGGGAATCATTGACATGCTTTATGTCACTGGGTGCACAACCACACACTCACACACATGCAAGTGCACACACACACACACACACTGTGCTGACCATTTTTCTCATCCAGGAGTTTATTCCTTTCTTGGGTCTTCTGCAGTTCTCCAATGCGTGAAGTCAGCCTGCGCTGGGTCTCGTTCAGGTTACTCTCAGATTGATTATGAGCAAGCCTGCACACACACACACACACACACACATAAATGTGATTCTATACATCAAACATCAAATAAAAACTATAAAAACTGAATTTGGACACATTTCAGTCTGCCTGAGTTGCCTCTTGTTCCAGTTACTCTTTGTTTGATTGTGAGCACACAAAATATTAAAACATCTATAAATATAGATATATATTTCTGACTGAAGATAAATGGACTGTATATTTATATCCCATTCTTCCAGCCTCCTGTTGCATACAGTACACATACAAGTCTCAGTCTACACTCTCATTATACAATCAACATCAACAACATTCGAGGGGAAACACAGAAAGCAAGCACCTGTGTTTCTAAACTCTCAGCAATCTAAAACATCATTCCTCATCTCTCTATCACTCGCTATCGTTATCTCCCCGATGCTACTGTTAACACCAGTAAGTGCACACTAACACTGGGAAGAAGATAAGCTTGCAAAAAAGTCCTTTGCTGTCTGACTAAAGGAAACCATTTCCGTGTGTGTGTATGTGTTTGGTGCAAGTACCCATAAACATAATGGTGGGTCTAATTCCAAAAGTCCCTTGCGGGCGATTTTACAGCACCTTACTAAAAAAACGGTGGCTGCTACTGTGTTAGTGTAGAGTTAGCATTGTGTTAGTGCTGTGTTAGCATTGTGGTACTATTGTATTAGTATTCTGTTAGTGTTGTGTTAGTGGTGTGTCTAATAGAGCCAGTTGTTAGTAGCTGGTGTGTAAACTGCCTAGTAGGGCTGCTCGATTATCGATTATTTTGGTCATGATTGATTATTTTACACGATTACTCATTGACTTTGGAAATATGTTGCATTTATTGAACAGAACAGTGAATTCTCCTTAAAACTGATTGAGACAGATAAAACAGATAAAGACAAACAAGATCAACAATGCAGTAGGACTGGGCAATTTGGCCTCAAATCTCCATAAATCTCGATAAAACATTTTAACTTGATTATTATTTAGTTTTTTTGCCCTCATAGCTCACTGACAAGTTTGTACAGTAAATTATTTTTGTACAGTAGATTATTTTTTGAACATCAATGTTTTCTTTGGTACAAGCTGCTTAGCAGAATAACGAAACGGAGTGGGATCACATGACTCCACATGCAGTAGTGTTTTTAAAGGGAAAGTAATTGAAATAATTGACCTGGGAAAATTTGATCAATTATAGGTTCTGAATGTCGATAACGATTAATTGCCCAGCCCTACTGCCTAGTACATCCTATATGGTAAACCTTTCTCCCAATACTCACTAACATATAGTAAGGGATAGTAAGTTAGTAAGAGATGGCAGGACCCCCAGGCTTTAGCTCTCTTTCCAGCCTACAGTACATGCCTCCTGGTCTGAGGTGATGCTAGGTGGTTAGCTTGAGCCGAGTCAGATGCAGAGCTGAACAGACAATCCTTCAATACTGCTCTGCCTCTAACCCTTTCTGGTGGAGTTGTACACTCAGGTTGTTCAAGGGGAATGCAATGTTTTCTCGCATTTTAGGGAATGACAATGTGTTCTTGTGTGTTTAGGTGCTCCTTGCCTGAGGATGCTGCACTCATTCCTGAAGCTGCACAGCTCTTCCTCCGCTGTGTTGAGCTTGTTGCTCAGGCCCTGCACCTCCTTCTCCAGCTCCCGCATGGCCTCCTTCAGAGACACCTGTCTGTTTCTCTGGTCCCCACGCTCCTGCTCCAGCTGACACGCGCACGCGCACACACACACACACACACACACACACACACACACACACACAAGCATGGATGCATGCAAACACATATGCAGCCATTCAATCATATACACATATGCACACACAGACACACAAATGCACACAAACATGCATGCATACACACATGTGCATGCATACACACACACATGCAACCACATACACAGGACATGCCAAAGCACATGTGGCTTACAGGAATTTGTCAAATATGAATGCTTGAGTTCAAGGCCATATGAAAGCCTTATGACTGTCAAAAGTGAAAGGAGTCAAAGTGTGTGTGTGTGTGTGTGTGTGTCTGTGACTAACAGGGTTGTAATTTTACTGCTTCTTTGAGTGTTTCTCTAGGTCAGGGCTCAAAGTGTAGTGTTGTGTGCCTGCAAAGGGGTTCACAGCCAAAGAGACCGTTAAAAACCTTGGAGTCATCATTGATAGTGACCTTAACTTCAGCAGTCATATCAAATCAATCACTAAATCAGCATACTATCATTTAAAAAACATCTCTAAGCTGAGAGACCTAATGTCAAGTAAGGACCTTGAAAAACTTATTCATGCTTTTATCTCTAGCAGAGTTGACTACTGCAATGGCCTGTTAACAGGCCTACCCAAAAAGACCATTAAGCCCCTTCAACTCATTCAAAATGCAGCTGCTAGGGTCCTTACAAGAACAAAAAGAACTGACCATATTACTCCAATTTTAAAATCCCTGCACTGGCTTCCTGTGAGTTTTAGAATTGATTTTAAAGCACTGTTACTTTTATTTAAATCTATGAATGGCAAAGGCCCTGTTTATATTTTAGACATGTGTCAGAAATGTACTCCACTGAGGTCTCTAAGATCTGTGGAAAAGAATCTGTTGATCAGACCCACTGTCAGAACAAAAATTGGTGAAGCAGCCTTTTCTTATTATGCTGTGCAGCTATGGAACCAACTTCCAGAAAATATAAAAAATGCACCTACCGTTGACAGTTTTAAATCAAGACTTAAGACCAAATTATTTTCTG
>JAGFZM010000603.1:130076-170076 GCA_017657215.1 Limnothrissa miodon
GTGTGTGTGTGTTCGCTTCTTGAAGTCAGGACTGTAACAGCACTGCTATGTGAGTGTGTGTGTATTTCTACAGGTCAGGAAAGTAACCGCAGTGCTGTGCGTGTGTGTGTGTGTGTGTGTGTGTGTATAGTATGTTTCTGGGCTGCTCACAGTGAGGATGGCTGTCTGCAGGTCCTCTATGCGCTGCTCCAGGTGAGCTCGCTCGCTGATAGCCGTCTCCTGGGTGATCTGACTCAAAAACACAAACACACTCATTAAACTTCCTCCCACACACACACACACACACACACACACACAAATCAGCAGCAGCACACATGTAGCTCAGTCCTCTCTCTGGGCTGCTCTCCCTTCTGACGTCTCTAGTCTGCTTCCCCAAATAGCCTCAGACGCAGGTGCGCACAACAAACACTCTCACACTAACACACCTGAGCTGAACCCTTACGTAGGCATCTATTTCCACAAACTACATACACACAAGCAGACGTACGCACTTGTGCACAGTCACACAGAAACACACACACACATACACACACACACTCATACACACTCCTGTGCTGACACTTCATGTATGCATCTTCACAAATTTAACCAAACACACACACACACACAGCACATACACACACCAGTCAGTCCCGCTATATTTTAGCTACATAAAAACACACACATACGTACAGGTGTGTGTGTGGTCTTGCATTGTAAGTCGGAACTATAGCTGCTGTGTGATATCTGATGTGGTCAGTGATGTTGTGAGTGGGCGTCCCGTACCTTGAGCCTCTCCCTGAGGCTGTCTCTCTCTGTGGTCATGCGCTGCAGGTCGGCCTGGGCCTCGTCCCGCTCGGCCTCCACACGCTTCAGGATGCCCTGGGCCGTCACTCCGACACCCTTGGAGCTGCTGCGCGCCGAACGCGCTCGCATCACCTCGCGACGCAACGCTGCAATCTCCTGCTGGGCCTGCAAACACACAAACAGACAAAAGTCAATAAAACCTGTTGGAATTTCAAGCATCCACACAGCTTCCTACTCTTTGGTTTGAAAGCAAATCCATTAAATGTATTGGTGAGACTTGGTAAATAAAGGACGTTGGTAAATAAAGTTTCTGGCAGGCTGACAGCATGCTATTCCAACAGCCTAATTAGCTTTTATGTAGTAGAATACAGCCGGACTGATTATTTAAAATAGTTGAAGCAATAGTCCAGTCAATTAACAGCCTAGGCCGTTTTTAGCAAATGTTGTTACTGCCAGTAGGAAAAAGAATGAGGATACTTCAGTTAGCGTCACTGTTGTACCAACAACCAGCATTCAGCAACCTCAAACAACAGGGATGATTAAGAGACGCTAAACATTTAAGATTAAATTGCTCTCAAGTATCAAAAGTACTGGCAACTGATCAACTCTCATTGTGCCTTTTCAGACCGACCAGCTAGCCAGTGAGGAGAGCCAAAGTGTAGCTCACCTGCTGGTAGTGCATGCTGGTCTTGTCACGGTCAGCGGTGAGCACTTTGATGTTGGCCTGGATCTCGGCGAGGTGGCGCTCGTACTTCTCCAGCACGCTCTGCATCTCATCACGCTCGCGCAGGATCCGCATCAGCTCCGAGTCATAGGTCCCACCCTGCGGAAAAGCAGGAATTCTACTGGGTAAAGGTCATAGGTCAACCATGGGTCAATCCATTCCCAAGTTCACTTTGTGAATTCATGTTGCTTTGCATATAAACATCTGACAAATACTAGTCAACCGTAATCTATACCACTTGATAGATCATTACACAATGTTATTCATTTATTCCAAAAACAAACAAAAAAACAATTAAAAAAACATATATTAACAAAAAATATTTAATTGTATTGGTTGAATCCCAATGTTTCCCCTAAGCCTAAGATCTGAACCTTTGAAAACTTGAGTGACATGGATCAACCAACCATAAAGCTCTGCGGTGCCAGTTCAGACCAGTTAAAGTTTAAGGGCTTAGTGGTGAAAGTGGGGAGAGAGAAGGGCTGTGAACCAATCCTTCTACACGATAAAAACACTTGTTTACAGGGCTTTTGGCATTTATACAAGAGCTTTCCTTCGTTGTGTCTATGAGCCAGCCCATTCTTGGGCTGCGGTAGCATGGTGTTTAGGGAACCTGGCAAGCATGAGAGGCCTAGTAGCCAAGATATTATGGATTTGAACGGCAAACAAATTAGTCCATTTGGATAGCAGCGGCTGCTGTTCTAAATTCTTACCTGTAAATGCATGTGTACATGTTCTTGCAGGGCAAAGGGCCTTTCTGAAATGCCTACTGAAGTGTTTTCAATAAGGAGTGGTGGGAGTCAACCATTCTAAAACCAAACATGACCCACCTGTCTAACAGGGGGTTAGCAGATAGGCTGGTCACTAGTCCTTCAACTCCTTATCACTTTCCTTCCCAGGGGTTTTACAACATCAAAAAGTTAACTATTCACAGTAAATAAACATCTTGCCTTATGTCCAACCACACAAGTGTGAAAAGATAGCTGTGAAATGTTATCGCTGTACAGTACATCGGGTTGTATGCCTGCCTTTAACCGTGCTCAAACTTCTAACTGCCGTGAGGAATGCAACAGAATGCAGGTGTGTTGCAGGTGGGCGCCGAGTCGTACCTTAACAGGGGAGTGGCGAGTAGGGCTGGAGCTGAGGGCAAGCCCTCGCGTCGGACTGGTTGACCGTCGGCTTCTCTGCATGTTACTCTGACAGTCCACGTCCTTCGCAAGGCTGTTCTCCTGTCCGTGAGAGATGTGCACAACCCGGGTCAGTCCACTGCCACCAACCTCAGCCTCAGTGCCCTGAACTCCCTCTGAAAGAGAGACATCAGTGATCTACTTATAGCTTCGGGTTGAACACATTTCACTGCTTAGGATTTTGGCGTTATGGGATTCATATTGTTTCTAGATTATTGTTAAGAAAGTTCAGATGGCATTATGAGCCATTTATTTTCAAATGCCTTCTTACAACAATAGAAAGAAAATGTGCAACTAAAATGCTTAGCCTACAAGATTCTTCAGTGTAGACATGTAAAATGATTATATGCAAACAAAGACCAAGATCAAGTCACACAGTCATGCCCAAAGGTTTTGGTAGTGAAAGTAGTAAACCAAACTGCTGGTCCTCGCCTGTGACTCCGAGCTCCTGTAGGACAGCACCTAGCTGGTGCCTCTCTCTGTGCAGATCCCTCAGTAAGGACTGCAGGTCCTCGGCCTGGTCCTCAGCAGACTTGGAGCATAGCTGGGTCTGACACTCCTCATCCGATCCAGAACTCAACTCATCTGTGTCAGGCTGTACCGTTTCAACTTGCTATGTCATACACACACATTTGAATGTAAGCATTCTGAGTCTTTTTCAATAACATTAATCATTGTAATTATAATATCAGTTTGGATGCTGGGGAAAGAACTGTATTTGCTTACAAAGTTTAGCTTTGTTACGGTATTTTCCAAACCAATAATTCTTTGCTGAAGACCATCAAGAATGTTCTGAAAAGTGAAAACATTTCGACAATACATTAAAACATTCATCTTATTGTGTCAAACTTTTTTTATGTACCAAGTTAAATTCTATACCTTGTCTATTTCCTGGTGGTTATCCACGGTGTCCAGGGCAGTCTGAAATAATGGACAATGAATGTGTGCTGCCTCCTACTGGTCTGACATCAGAGTCTCTGAAGAAATCACAACCCATTCGTTTTCAGTTTTTATATTAAGTAACAGTTTAAATGTCGTTCAGCAATATATTTCCTTTTTAATGATTACAACGCTAAAATGTGGTGACCAAAATATTCAAACGAGGGCACTGATTATATTTTCTGATTAGAGTGTTTTATCTTTTAATAGTTGTTCTCTAGTTGAAAGTTAAGTTGTAAAACAGACACACACAATAACAACAATTTAACAAGGTAAAACCAATGACTGTATAGTGCGACTCGAACGAACGCTAAAGGACTCTACAACATGATGTAGAGGAGTAATACACCATCTCCATGGCAACCGAATCTCAGTTTCCCAAAGCACGTTAGAAAAAGGTTAATCAGCTTACCCAATTCACTTCTTCGTCTGCAACAAAGCCAGCAAAAATGTTGCACTTCAAATAAACGCACGACTCACAGAGACGATTAACAGAAAAGGCTGCTCTAAAAATTGAAGTTATCTAGTTACCAGCCAACCAACGTATCGTTAGCAAACTTGCAGTAGCACGCAGCTAACTTTAGCAAGAGTCTGGCCAGGTTGAAGGCACTTGCTGTCGGTTTCAAACAAATGCTCAGTTAGTATTAAGTGCACCGTTACGTCTATACAGTAACATTTTTGCTTTTCTAATAATGAACCTCTTACCAACGCTAGCCTACTAAATTGCTTTCAACAGTTCATTCGGCTGCCTGCATGTGCTAAACCGCTTTTCGACGAGGATAAAAATTCGGACAAATCACAACTCTGAACGTAAAGCGTCACCACCGCAACTGTGGAAGTGCACCAATCACCAAAGGTTTCTTGCGTCTGTAACCTTGACAACAACATTCATGGGGGTCATTATCAAAACCAAAGATTCTAGAGCGGAGTTCTCTCTAGTCTTGGTGTTCTTCGGCAAACTTCTGTTGTCCGGCTGGTTTGCAAAAATATTTTACATCCACATACCTGCCTGGATCTGTGCATTGAAAAATTAAATACACATACACAATGCACCCGAGTGATTCATGAGAAATTGATACAATTATGTTGCACCGGAGGGTTGAAAGCACGCTCTAGAATCTTTGCTTGAAACTCTAGAGTATTGCTTGATGTAATCTTATCTGTAAACGAGTATGACCATAGTAATATACAGTCTATGAGCATGACTGTAGCCAACAAATTTTAAAGAGAAGGAATGTTGGTCTTGTGTGGACACCTAAGCAGTCTGTTACTGTATTTGTAACTACTTAGTTGCAAGACACAATCCAAGCACAACAAGACATAAGACACAAATGAAGATTTAACCATTTTAATGCAGTTCTAACTCACCAATGCACGAAAGATGAAATGAACATACAATATTTGTAATAAAGAACCAACACATTTTTGCTCCTGACTTAAAAAAAAAAAAAAAAAATTCACTAACATAAAAATCCATCAAAACGGTTATTCTCTTCTGTGAACATTCTGCCCACAGCTTTCCCGTGGTTGTTTAAGAAATCCATCCACTCAGCATCTTATCCATCCATAGGCTTGCAACTCCCGCAGTCTCTATGGTGGACTTTGTCTCAATCCTCCACACAAACACTGACTTTTAACAACCCTTTCAGTGTTATGAGTTTTGCACAGAGGTTATAGTGGATAGTAGGTTACAAGTTGGCAGAGGATGAGCGGAAGCCTGGGGCATGCTGCTACTGATGGGGGGCCCCCCACCCTTACACACACATACAGCTCCTCTTAGGAGACGCACACCTCAGCAGGAGGGGTGCTGGCTGGGGCACTGGAAGCTCCGGATTGGGTGCGCTCCAGGTCAGACGCCTGGCTGGAAGAAAGGGCCTTCTTGAAGAGGCGGACGCTGAGCTGCAGTAACTCAGTGTCACCCACAGGGGCGCCAGTGTACATCTGCTTCATGGTGCCCTGTGGAAGTAGTGTTGTGTGTTAAAAGTTTGACAGGAAGACGGGGGGGGGGAAAAAAAAAAAAAAAAAAAAAAAACCCCAACCACACACACACACATGCCTGAAGTTGTCACTGTGTAATTTGTGAAGCATCAGTTAGCTCAAATGTACAGGTCTATGGTTAAAAGTACTCCAAAGTCTCACTTTAATGCCAATACTCATATAGGCCCAGTTAAATATGAGATGTTATGGTATGATGGTAAGTATATAGGATAGTAAATGGCAAATAGACCGCAACTGATGAGTACCTTATCGTTCTTAAGGAGCTGCTTGCGGATGGCGATGTCTCTGCGGGCACTGAGGGCTCCACAGCCTGCCCCCAGGTTACGCAGGAGATTGGCCCTCTCAGTGCGTCTGTTCAGAGCGGCCATGTTGAGGGCACCCAGGTCATGCTCAAACAGCCGGTCAGCATCTAAAGCACAAAGCCAGAGGAGAGATGCGGTCAAAACCTTTGGGTGTGGACTGCACAACACTGCTGCACATCCAAAAACTTGGTAGGAAGACATTGTGTCTTTTACGCAGTCAAATAAGCCATTTCAAAGCCTTAGTTATTAACTATTAAGTAATTAACATGGCAATTTTGCTGGTTGCAATGCACTTTTCAATTGCTAACCAACAAGCAAATGTGTTTTTAGGAACCACAACCCAGACCAGTATTGTTCTGTTCTGTTCTGTTCTGTTCAAACTCCTCCATTTTGTCACCTCACCTTTAGGGTCCTCGAGCTCCCTCTTGCAGACGTCTTTGACACGGGCCAGGAGCTGAGGCCCAGCCAGGCTACGGGAGACGCCCGCCCTGAGCAGCACTGCTCCTGGGGTGAACCTGAGCAAAGCCGCCCCTGGGGCCCTGGGAACCTGCTTCTGCTTGGGCATCAGGCTGGACCAGTCCACATCAATCACATCCAGAGGACCTGAGGGGGGACCCAAAGCATGTTAGTGACCTCTGCCAGATGCAGTCCACTAATCACAAACGCTGTCTCCCACTAATGAATCATATAGCCATTAGGTTTATAAACAGTCATTCTGCTTTTTACTGTATATCAGAAGTCTGTATTTCTGTATTAAGGTAATTAAATTTAGTGTGAATTACAAAATTTAAATACTACACTGACCATTCATAAAGGAGGAGGACATTTTCACATAAGCAATGAAACAAGGACATACCTGGGACTCGCTCATCGTCCTGCTGGTCCTCTCGTTTTTGAGCGTTGTCTGCGAGGATCTCGTCCAGTTCATCATCGCTGATTGGCTCATACTCTTCACCTCCAGAGACCATGGACTGGGCGTCCTCTCCCTTCCCTTCCTCATCATCTGGAAGCAAAGACCCGAGAGGTAGTTTTTAGAGCCCAGGGCACTAACTAATGACCTGCTAGACCACACAGCGTCTCTCTCAAAGCGTTTGAGTGGTTCAATGCTTACCATCCAGACTGTCCCCCTTCTCATCTTCCCCAGGTTCGATCTGAGCATGTGCAATGTCCGCTGGCTTTTCCGTATCCATGACGATGGCCTCCCGTGGCAACAGGGGCTCGTAGTCTCCACGCTCCATGCGCCCGTCTCCCCGCACGGCCTTGGGTTCCCCGTGAGCCGCAGGGTCAAAGGGGAGCAGTCTCTCCCTCTCCCCCCGCTCACGTTCCCTCTCTCGCTCCCTCTCCCTTTCCCGTTGCTCCCTCTCACGCTCGCGGTGCTCGCGTTCCCTCTCCGCACGCTCTCGCTCCCGCTCACGTTCCAGGCGCTCGTGCACGGCCCCCGACAGGAGGCCCTCGGGCAGCAGCCGCTCACGTTCCCGCGGCTCCCTGAGGTCACGCTCCCGCTCGCGGATAGGCTCTCGGTTGGCACCCCGGTGGGGAAGCAAAGGTTCCCGGGGTGCTCCTCGCAGTCCTCCCCAGTCCCTCTGGGGGACCTCTGGCTCCCAGTCTCTGGGCTGCTGGGGGCCACCGCCGGGCCCGAGGAGGCCGACTCCACCCATGGGTCCCGGTGGTAGCGGCCGTGTGTCCTTGCGTTCACGGTCGAAAGCGTCCCGCTCACGGTCACGATCTCTGTCGCGCTCCCGCTCTCGGCTGTCGTAAGACCCCGCGCGGGACCGTGCCTGCCGTTCCGACTCAGGGGAGCTCCGTCGAGAACTGTGGCTCCGCGAGTCCTGACGATCTAAAAGATGACAAGTGGAAACAAAGAAAAAACATTTTAAAAGGAGAAGAGGAACATTTTCACAGCGCAAGATATTATATTTTCATTCTGTAAAATCATCTTCCTTATTCATTCTTACTTAAAGCAGTCCATTACAATACAAACTTCCATTTTGTCACTTTCAGTCACTTTTCAGTCAGTCACTTTCATTGGGCATCAGTGTCACATGTGTGTAAACTTTGTATGTGCTTTCTAACCTGATGACGTGCTGCGGCTGGGTTCTCCTCTCCTCAGCTGATCGATGCGGGACTTCCTCTCGGCCCCGACTGGCTCACCAACCGCTGCCCGCTCTCGTTCACGCTCTCTTTCCCGTTCCCGATCCCTGTCTCTCTCCCTCTCCCTCTCGCGTTCACGCTCCCGCTCGCGTTCCCTCTCCCGTTCTCGGTCCCGAGCTGCGTTGCCTCCAGGCTGCCGTCCACGCCGCGCCCTGGGCACTTGGGGATTTTCGTCCCGCTGGTGCACCTCATTGGGGGGCGTGCGCAGGTGGCGGGCTGGGCGGCCAGGCGCGTTGCCTAGGACACCAGGGCGCACGATGGGGTGCGGATGCTGCTCCAGGGGGGTGTTGGCTAAAAGGGGCTTCCGCAGCAGATGCTGGGGCAATAGAGGCTGCAGTGGTGGAGTGGGCAACAACATAGGGGGGTCTGGGAGAAGCGGAGCGATTGGGGGGTCTGTCCTGCCCCGACCCATCCGTCTGCTGGGAAGCGCCTCGACAGGGAGCAGGGGGGGTCTGGGCTCGGGGATGGGCTGGGCTAGAGGTGGCGGTGGGAGGGGTGGCGGAGGTGGAACAGGCACTGGTTCGCCGCGATCTGGCACATCCTCGTCAGACCAGTCTGACAAGTGCAGAGGGGAGCGCTGACTGGCTGCAAGCACTCTCTGGGACAGCAGGTCCTCCTTGTTGATTGGTGGAGGGGTCCGTGGGCCGCGCCGCCTCTTGCTAAGGGGGTGGTTCCCAGGGGCGCCGGGCTCATCCTCCGACCCGTCCGAGTCGCCACCCCGGGAGCGTTTGCGCTTCTTGTCCAGGGCTTTCTTCTTGAGGCCCTTCCTTGGGGAGATCAGGGGTGGCGGCTGAGGAGTTTCCTGCGGAGGGTTGATGACCGTGGGCTCAGGGATGAAGCGTTCATCCCGTCCGGTGACAACAGGGCCTCGGTCCTCCTCCCGACGGTTCTTCTTGAGACCCTTCTTCTGGGCTTTGGTCCTCTTCTTGCCCTCCTCGTGGCCTGCGGCGGGGGGCTCACGCTCCCTGTCCCGCTCCTCCGTGCCTCCAGGTAGGGGAGCGCTGGTGGGAGGGCTGGTCTCACGATCTTTGGCTCCCCTCCTGGCATCCGCCACTGAAACTGATGTTCCCTCCTGATCTCCACGGCGATCCCCAGCGCCGCTGGCCCCGCCCGCTCCACGGGCCTCGTCGTGTCCGCGGGCGCGTGCATCCTTTTTGTCGCGCCGATCTTCCTCCTTCCAACGCGATGGCTTTTCCTCAGCAGGGGTGCGTGGAGGAGAGCGGGGAGGGTCCGCAGGTCGGACCACCTGACTCAAGAGCCGGTGCTTCTCACCTGTGCGCACCCACACAAAAAAAAACATTAATAAATGTGTATGTGTGTAAATTATCAAATACAGTACAGGTGTACAATAGTTGTGCAAAGTTTTTAGCAATTAATTAATTAAATTAATAATTTATTCTGGGGATCCATTTGCATTTCCCTAAACCTAAATTTACTTAGTCGAGTTTATTGGTCTATACAGCGCTGCTCTGTGCTTTTTGCCATTTTCAGCCAATTATTCACACCCATTATCCTGAGGATGTGTTTAGTTTCAATTAACTTAACTGGCTTCACTGAACAAACTCCATTTCTCAAACAGGGTCTATAGAATGCAATGCATGTTCTGTACTTAATTGGTGAGATCAAAGACAATTTTCATGCGTTTTAAATGGATGTTTTCAGCCAGTTAGTCCGATCCATTGACAAAAGCTCTCCAGAGACAGCTCTCTCCAGACGTATACCTTTTTCCTCAGTGCTGTTATAGCCGTCGCTGTCGGCAGGACTGGGGTCTCGAGCCCGCTTGGGAGAAGTGCGAGGGCTGGGGGTGTTGTCCGCTCTGTGTCTCTTCCTGCTATAAACACAAGAGCAGGGGAAAAGGGTAGAAATTAAGATCCAACAAGCCAAAAATAAATCAGCACAAAATGAGCGAACAAACATAACATTTAGTAATAAAATTGTTTATGTAGTCAGAAGAGGTGTATGTCAGAAGGTAGCACCATTTACCTTGTCTTGCGATCCTCGTGAGAATCTCGGACAGAGCGATCATCTCTTGCTTCATCTCTTCTTTCTCTGCGCTCCTCTCTTCCCTTCTCTCTTTCCTCCCATTCCCGCTGTCGCTCTCGCTCTCTCTGCTCCCGCTCCCGTTCTCTCTCCTTCCTCTCCCTCTCTCGCTCCCTCTCTCGTTCTTCCCTTTCCCTCTCTCGTTCCTCCCGCTCTCTCTCCCGTTCGCGCTCCTCACGTTCCCGCTCTCGTTCTCGCTCACGTTCCCTCTCCCGCTCGCGGTCCCGTTCTCTGGCTCGCTCACGCTCACGTTCTGCTTCGCGCTCCCGATCTCGATCCTTCTCTTTATCCCGATCTCTCTCACGCTCCCTCTCTCTCTCCCGGGCCCGATCATCTCGGCGCTCGTCCACTCGATCGGACCTGCGCTCATCCCGTCGGTCGTCGCGCTCCGGCTCCTCTCCACGGCTCGGGTGGCGACCAGGGGAGGCCGGCCTTGCATCTGAAACACATAACACACACACGCAAAGCATTAAACACACAGCAACACTTTCATTCCCATAAATGATGATTACAAGACAGACAACATTTGCCTATTATACTCAAATACAGCCTTTATTGTTGACCTACACCTACTCTATGTGAAATAAAGACTGAACCTTAAAACAGTGAAAGGTTATAGTCAGCTGAAATGAAAAGAAAGAAGAAAAAGAATCTGATGCAATTGTCAATCTCTCTAAGGACAGGGCTTCTTGTGGAAGAAATGCATTTAAACTGACTGCAACCAGACGTCTCACCTCTGTCCCTGTTCTCGCGCCGTTCGCGGTCAGCATGGCCACTCCTGCGGTCATAGGAGGAGTCTCGGGCCTGCTCTCCTCTGGGGCGCTCGTTGCCATAGCGATCGGTGGTGCGGTCGTTTCCTCGTTCGCTGGCCCTGTTGTCGCTGCCTCGCTCTGAGCCCCTTTCGACGCTCCGCTCCCGAGCGCCGCCTCTCGACTCCCAGTTATCGTGGCCACGCTCACGTTCGGGTGATGCTCGCGAGCCTCGCGATGAACCTGCACACAGAACAGCACAATGGTGCATAATGACATCATTCACAAACATTAATGTGCATAGCTACTAAACCCAATCAATTAAACAAGATGCAAAAAAAATTATAAATAATAACAACAATAATGTTTTAATTAAATCCATTATTTTTATAATGAAATGCATCATCAATAGTGATGGCGTTAGCTGCAGCACTAGAGCAAACACTTGAAGCAGACGCCCACCTTTCTCTGTGGACTCTGCTCCACGGCCTCTGCCACGGCCAACTCTCTCGGCACGGGCGTCTGATCTGGCATCAGTCCGAGTTTCGCTCCTCCCCTCCTCGCGGCTGTGGCCCTTCCCGTAACTCCCACGATCCTCCTGGGTGGCAGCGTCCTCCTTCCTGTGCGACTCGGCGCGCTCGCGATCCCGCTCTCGGTCTCTGTCCCGATCTCGCTCCCTTTCCCTGTGCTCGGGCGCCTCTCGAGTGGAGCGTGTGTCGCTCCGGGACGATTCTCCACGGGAATCCTTCCCGTCCTGTCTGTGCGAGCGTTCGTCCCGAGCCTCTCTTCGGTCACGGCCGTCTCTCCGGTCGCGGCTGTCTCGGGACTCGCGATCGTCTCGGGCATCTCGCGTGCTGCTCTGCTCCGTGTCGTAGTCCCGCTCGTCACGGCCGCTCTCCTTCTCTCGTCGCCCTCGAGACTCTGGCACAATTAAAAACAATCATAAGAAGTTTAACAATGGAATCCCTGTCCCTCTAACTGTCCCACCTTATTTGGATGCTGAGTATGAATGCAATACATGTTTAACTAAATAGAAAGAACTCTATCAGGTTCACTCTGGCAGGTACATGAATGCATGTGCACGGTCCACATTTGATGTCCGGGGTTGATGATGATAATTATAAATTGACTTTAAGTTAATCCATATTACCATTGTATTGATATTTCAGTAAATTCATGACAAATAGACTTTTGGTGTGTGAACTTTTCTGATATGCAAGAATGAGATGCACGCTGAGACATTGAATGTGTGTATACGAGTGTGTGAGTCTGTCTCTGCTGACAACACACCATCTCTGCGTTCCTGGCGTCGCTCTTGTGGCGGCGGGCTCCTGTCTCGTTCCCCGCGGCCACCCCTCTCCCGGCCCTGTGAGTGGCGTCGCCCAGGACTGGCCCGCCGCTGGCCCGGAGACGAGGGTCCCCGCGGGGTCAGGGGTGAACGCGAGCGCCTCAGGGCCGAGGAGGAGGAAGAGGGTGGGGGAGAGGAGGAGGAGGCCGGGGGGCCTGGCTCGCCCCTGGAGTAAGGGGGAGAGGGGGGGCTGCGTCCGTGACGACGGGGGGAGGGCGTGTGCCTCTGGGTGGAGGAGCGTGAGCCCGAGTGGGAGGAGGGGGAGTGGTGACGCGCCGCTGAAGGGGAGGGGCTATGCTGCTGACGGCAGGGAGACGCACGAGATCTGTAACACACACAAATACACATTGAGTGTAAACATCATAGGCACATGGATATTCCCTTTGAAATGCTTCTCCTTATTAAATGCTTCCCTTTCTATTGCAAACAGAGCAAAATGAGATTGATACACTTACTGACAAACAGATATATAACTACTGACACTGAAAAGGAAATACTTGACATACACATAAATAATGATAATGACAAATGACATATTGACAGACCAATATTTGAATACACATAATACGTTGCTTGACATGCATATTGACATCCACAGACGAGATAAGTGCTACGGAGCCCATGTGTTCTGCTGCTTACCGGTGTGGGGATGCTGAGGCAGGGGGTTTCTGGGAAGACACTTTGGGGGAGGGAGACCTCTTTCTGCTGAGGGGTGAAACATCCCTGGAGGGGGACGACACGCTTCCGGAACGTTCCTCTGACGTCACAGACCTCTTGGCCTTGTGAGAACTCTCTGAACGGTCCCTACAGGAAATCACACACACACACACACACACACACACACACACACACACCATACACTTAACCATAACGTTTTAAAACACCAGGCTTACATACTGTACTCATTTATGCATTGTAGCATTCGAGAACAGAAAAAGAGAAAAATAATTCTGCTCAAAGATCGTACTAGACATCAAATCACTGAAATGAATTGATATAGATATGGCGCCCCCCACACACCAACTTGGTCAATGGTGTCATAGGAATTTACCAAATTGAGGAAAAAAAAAAAACTCAAAGGTCACGAAGAAACACACTCTGCCAGGGCATTTTGCACAAAACCTTTTATACTCAGATATACACAAATAACATTTCCTTAAAAGGGAATGACTCGGTCTACTTGACCAATAACACAATAAGTCGTCTCTGTCAATGCAGACACAGGTGCAGTTCTGCCCTTATCACCCCTAGACCAAATAGGCTCCAAATGGCCTTGCTTCATGACACCCCAAGCCCAATCCTGGCCGGGGAGAGACTGAAGGATGTAAAAAGACTGTTTATGGCAGCTAAAACTGTTCTGCGCCTGTTGGCTGACCTTCAGAGAGAGGACCCATACACATACATTTTTAGAGAATCATACAAGAATCATTTCGTTGAAACACATATTGTTTTCGGAACACTTTGGTACGTCATTATGACTTTCATTAAGACACTGGTTTACTACTCAAAATTGATTTAACATTAGAGATGACATACCACACTGTTCCACCCTTATAATCACACACTTAAGATAAAGTTAATTTCTCCCATAATATTAATCAATCATGAAACAATAAAAATGTTTCCAACAATGGTCATACTAGGAATCTAATATCTACCTGCTACAATGTGGACATAGGCAGAAACAACCCTGAAACTAGGATTGCTAAACACACACACAAAAAAAGCCTGCCCTAACTACCAACAGCAAGAAACCGAGCACAAGAGTTCAATGCGGTCAGGCACTTAACCGCCATAATGTCGCCCGTGCCTTGCATAGTCCCCCGGCACCTCGGCTTGCAAACCGCCCACTCTGTGCATCAGACAGCACCTCACCTGCGCTTTTCCTTCTTTTCCTTGTGCTTCTCTGCATCCCGGCCCCTCTCCTTGCCCTCTTTGGAGCGCTCCTCGCATTTCTCCTTGTTCTTGTGCTTGCCCTTGTGCTTCTTGCCCCCAACATGGGGCTCCACAGGGGCAGGAGGTGGGGGGCTGGGGGTCCGAGGCCCTTTCTTCTTGCCGTGACCTCCCTTTGAAAACCTGCTTAGAGAGGAGGACAAAAAAAAAGTGAATCAGAAGGTCAAATCACTTCTGTTTGAGTCAGTCCGGTCTGTAACTTTTTGGTGATTTATATGGATTGTTCAAACTACTTCTGCTCATGGAATGTTTATGCTTCCGCTACAACAAGTGAACATATAACATAGAAAATTTTCAAACTTCTTTCGATGATGCACTGTGTATGCTTCTGCTACAATAAGATAATGAACAGAGCGTTCAATCCACTTCAGCTACATAAAATAACGTCTTAAAGAATGGTTATTGATCTCGAACGGCTCAAAGGACACGGCCTGCACTCATCCCAACACTGGCAAGCAGCCAGCTCTGGCCCCGGGCCTCACCGGCTCTCCGTCTCCTCCAGACGGGCCTGGTCCGACACAGGAGATGAGATCACCGAGGATGATGACGACTTCTCCTTCTTCCCCGAGCCAGCGCTCTTTCCTGAGGACTTGTACTTCGGGGAGCCGCTGGACTTGCGGGATGAGGGGGATCCCTTGGAGCTGCTGCGTTCCGGGGAGCCCTGGGGGGAGAGAAATAAAAAATACAAAAGGTAAGAGTATGAATTGGTAAGACTATGAATAATAGACTTTAGAGAGACAAACAAACATTCAAGTACTTAAAGACTTATCAGGTCACTGAACAGTTCACTGCTCATACCTTAGACGTGCTGCCAGTCCTGTTCTTAGGGGTTGATTCCTGTTGAGAGGAAATTTGACTTCATCAATTTTCACTGTAATTTGTAAAAAATTTTCCCTCCAAACTGGTTTCAGTCACTACTAATAATGAGAAAAGACAAAAAGTGAGCTTAATAACCCCATGCTACCTTGTTTAATTTCCCTTTAATGCATTGCCCCATCCGAGATTCATAAAAGCAGTCTCTACCTGGCAGCAGTGTTGTTGGAAGCAGTATAGTACCTCTTTCTTAATGATAATCTCCTCTCTCTTGTCCATGTTCTCCTGTTCGAGCTTCATCAGCTCTCGCTGGATCTTCTGCCTCTTCATCTCCAAAGACAACTCGTAGTCGTAGTCACCGTTATCAGAGTCTGCGAGAGGACCACATCATAGATAATCAGATCAGCTGCCAATGTGCAAACACCAGAGGCTTAAATGGGGCATATTATTACTATTGTTGTGGCAATAGGCAAAATAATTTAAAAATAAGAGGAACAATTAAGAAGAAAACCAACACCACCATTCAGTAACTGCAAATCTAATCATTCAGGTCTGGGCATAACCACCATCACTATTTAACTGAGCTAGCAAAACATACTTGTCAAATTAACAAAAATCTCACACAGGTCAGATGAGATTAATCAATGTATGCTGTAAAAGCCAATCAGAGAACATACAACAGGTTAACTGAAATAAGAATGTTGCAGTCCCTCATGCATATTACTGAACTGACCGTTCTGAAAGGAAACCAGAACCAAAGGGAAAGATGGATGGGATAACAGTTTAGAGAAATATATGCAGCTGAGTCATATAAGCTTGTTGAGAAAAATATAATGTGTCTCATTTGATAGAACCTACCAGAAAGTATTTATGATCATAACTAATGTACAGTGTGCAATGTTTTTGTTTACATGGATAGGACAAAAATTATGGGACAGTGTGTGTGTGTGTGTGTGTGTGTGTGTGTGTGTGTGAAAGAGGAAGTGGAAATGACTGCAGATCAGATTTCAACCTTGATTATTGTGGGCATTTGCCTTATGAGATAGACAACTGTGCCACAGCTACCATAGCAACAGATGGTTATAATGTCAACTTTGGTCTCCATCTTGGCTCACCTTCACGGGTCCCCTCCCACTCTGCAGTCTCTTCCTCGCTGGCTGGAGTTCTCTCCTTTGTAATCTTTATGTCCTCTTTCTCCCGGTGTCTTCCCCGAGATGAATCGCGTTGCTTCTGCAACACACACACAGTGAGCTCAAATCTCGCCTGGATCTGAACACATTTTTCCACACACTACCTGGGGCCTATTGCACAAAACTAGGATAAGGGATTAAGCCGGGATATCTTGGTTATCCTGGCTGAATTAACCAATCATTTGTCAGTATAGCCAAGATATCCCGGCTTAATCCCTTATACTAGTTTTGTGCAATAGGCCCGAGGTCTCCAACTTGTCAGAGCATTTACTAAGAGACAAACAAAACCAAACTGGCCTCATTGCTCACATTAACCAGAGCTTATATAATGTTGTACTGTTAAACCAACATTGGGGTATTTGCCCAGGGTAGAACAAGCACTTGCTCATGAAGCCTACAAGTCGCACAAAAAGTGTCTAGAACTTTTTAGTTTGACATTTTTTGTTCCCTCTTGTTGTATCCCTTCTTAATATCTTATTGTGGCCTCTCCCGGGGCCTGTACTACGAAGCGGGGTTACTGGCTTATCCGGGTAAGTTCGAGAGTAACTTGATGACGTGTGGCATAACTTCCCGGCTAACCCATACTACGAAAGGTGGATTGGTTTAAACCGAGGTATGCTGCCATGGCAATATACGTCACCCGCCAAAACTGGTCCGAGCAGTTTTAGTTCTTGGTTAACCCGAGGTTTGCGCTAACCACACCCTATAAGTACCACCCCTCCGCCAACATTTTCGCCTAAGCCAATGGCAACAGTAGGATGATCCGTTTGACATTGGCACTCGCGTTGTGAGGTGCTCTCTTCGCAGGAGCATGAAGGCAATTATGTCAATCGCGAATCTTTTTCACAGCATCAATGTGCAGGTGTTGGGTATTAGGTGTATTTTAATATATTATATACTAGCCCATAACTCACATAAAGTATTAATTAGCATTTTGTTTGGGAGATTATTCTGAAAAGGATAGCCTATAAATAGATTTACTAATTTCACATTTGTTCTCTAATCCTTTAGCATGTTTTAAACGTCTTTCTGTCCAACCACATGGGGTGACCCTGTTTATTTACAGGGGAAATATTTTGCCTCAACCTTCATGCAAAAGTTTACAAGTTTTAATGACCAAATAGCCTTAAATTCTTAGATGACATGTGATCAGGCAAGTCTGGATGCAAGATGACCAGGCTCAGTCCAAGAGTCCCGCATCTTTATCCTGTCCTCAAGATTTGAGGAAGGTAGGCAATCACACATATGGGACAACCGACATATGACATTTCTTAATTTCATCACAGGGTGTTTTAATATTGATTGATATGGCACTTCTGTATTGTTTTTATTGTTTTTAAAATTGGCGATTTTAAGAATTATTTACAAGCATTCCGCAAAAATGATTTCAAGCATTCTGCAAACTAATAATATCTTGTAGCCTAAGAAACATGTGGCAATAATGTTTCACTTGCTACACATTTACGATCGGCAATGCGTTGCCAAAAAGCCTGTCTTTCATTGTTCGCGGCTTTAATTTCCCCTGAAGAGTACATTTGAACTCTTTGTAGCTTGTCTTGATTATTGTGCATCTCCCGTCAGTGAAATAAAGTGATCTCGCCAGCGTTGACAAGGTTTACTTGCGCTGAAATCCGCCCCTTTTATGTGAACGCGCACAAACTCCAGTTAGGTTAACGCCGGTTCAACAAATCAACCTGATAACCAGCGTTGTAGTACCGATTAACACCAATCAGGATAACCAGAGTTTGTCAACCCCGGTTTAACAAGGTAACCCTGGGTTTCTTCTGGGTTGGTTAAACTCCCTTCGTAGTACAGGCCCCTGTGCGTGTCCCAAAACCATGATGTGTGTGTGTGTGCGCGCAATGCCCCTACTCTGGTTGTGGGTGATGTGGTCTCTTCTGGGTCTCTTTTCTGGGCATCTGCTTCAACATCCTGTCTCTTGTTCTTCATCCTCTCCCTGAGGTCCCCCGTATGCCTGTCTGTTGACCTGGACAGACACACAAGGACAACATTAGCAATAGCAAAAAAAGGAGGATTAAAAAAAAAAAAAACATAATCATAATCTCACCTAATAAATCAGGGTTTCTGTTACATCTGTAGTATGTTACATGGGTTTAGGGGTAGCATTTGTCTTACCTGTTAAACGTGCCGGAAAAGCCTTTGCCCCTTGGCTGAGTTCCATGTGTATAGCGACAAGTATTGCCGTAACTGCAGTTTCCAGTCTTTAACCAATTTCTACAGTGTGTCTAAAATAAATGCAGAATAAAAAAAAAAAAAGCTTAGTCCAACACTTCATCAGAAAGCCTAATATGGCTTTCAGTGATACAACATAACCAATGTAATGGCTACAAAAAATTTTAATATTCTGTGAATATGCAGCGAGGTGTAAAAAGATGCGAATGGAAAATGAAAAGTGATGAGCTGGAAGACGTCTCACCTCAGCAGCATTCCCTCCTGTGCTTGGACCGAGTCTCTCAAAAACGCTTGGCCTTCGAGAGGGTGTGGTGCTTGTACTGCTGTCAGATATGGTCTTCGAATTCTCCACTGTTACCTTCCGCCTGATCTTGGACATTCTGCAGGGCTAAGGGAACAACAACTTGTGATTATGAGCGTCCATGGCCATCCGTTTAAATCACCTGGTCTTATGGGCGCGTTTATAAGGCCTATATACAAGAAAATGAATAGTGCCGACATCTGACGCCTGCAACCAACACTCACAAAAAACTAATGTTTGTCTAGTATGGTTAGTCTATGACTATGCTACTGTTAGTTGGCATAACAGATGCAGAGCATTCAAGTGAAGCAAAGCTGACAGAGGCTAACGTTAGTTAGCTGTAGCTAACGTTACTTGATACCAACGCATGGCTTTGGCTAAACAACCAAGCTGCTCTAGAGATTGTAAGAATTTCTTGAGTGCTCAATAAAAACGGTAACAAACGGCTTTGACTAATCTTTTGGAAACAGCATGCAAAATATTTTGGCACGGACAGCCTTTCTACAAGCCATACATGCAGGGTAATGTTTGTTAACATTAACGTTAGCTATCCTCGCTAAAACACTAGATGACTATTTTCTCTCATTTTTTCATGGTTGTGTTTTAACCATGCTCTTACCCAAATTATTATTCAGGCGTTGTGTCCAGTTTCACAGACTATGGAGACCTCTCTTCTATAATTACAAGTTAAAATCTTGCCTTTTAATCACCGGGGTTGCTCGACCCGCCTTCATGATGTTAGCGAAAGGGTGCTAAGCACTTTGCCTGCTAACTTCCAGGCCATAGAAATACGAGATTGGATAAGCAGCGAAGTGCACCATGGGATACTGGAGGACTATGTGATTGACTATAGACTAGAAATAAATACTTTTATTACCGGGGTTTCTGGTGTCCTTTAGCTTCCTAAAACATAGTATACGTAAAATGGCTAGTATGTGTGTCATGTAAAAATGTAAATGGCTAGTATGTGTGTCATTCGTGTGACAGTTGTGTGTAATGGGCATAATATTTAAAATGTCAGTGATTTTCAGGATTGCACTCGGGGAGAAAATGAGTTGGCAGTGGGATAGAGGGTGGTGGTGTGATTTTCTGTATTTTTGCTGTAAACTGAGGAAATATCACAAGTTTTTTTTCTTTTCATTTTCATTTCCTTATAATTTTTTTTAATTTTTTTATGACAATCCACTAAAATATGAATATATGAAATACGACATTTATTTCTTATTGATGTTGAAGAACAAGAGGCAGGCTCTGATATTGTTAGCATGGCCAGTTCAAACAAAAGATTCATGACGAGACAAGATAAGGAGCACAGTGGAGCAGTTCTTATTCACTAACGTGTCTTTAATTTTTGGTTATGTCGGTGAAGATTGTTTATTTTACACCATCTCACAAAGTGCTCCAAAAGACTACTGTACTTCCACTCCAGTGTCCATCCCTAACATACACCCTAACTGCAGTGTCATAACCATTCATACTTACATGTAAAAACATGGTTAGAGGACAAATGACAGAGGGGCCTAATAATGAATGAACTCAAAGATGTAATGGTTCATGTTTTGATTTATTTGGGTAAAGATGTAAACATACATTTCAAATGAAAATTACTATTAAATGACTACAGAACTAAGGTCTTGCCTATACAAAGATGCCATCATAAGCTATTGTAATCTTTTGATAACCTTGAGGGAAATGCTCTTAAGTCCCAAAAGTGCCTCTTTGCATGCGTCAACAATTTGAGTCGGGGGCAGGAGAAATCCATACCTGCCGCGGTCACGTAGTTCAAATGTGAAAGAGTAGTCAATTCCTAGGTCATAGGCCCAGTCATCTGATCCTCCAGGAGCTAGATCTATAAAATCACAAGGAATGACAAAAAAAATCACATTAAACAGATATGGACAGAAGCAGTTTCATAATGTCATTTTTTTGACTGTGGAGTAGGTCATGAAATTCATCGGATTTAACTTCCAGAGACACCAGGAAAGTGTTGTAAAGTCTGTCTACAAGATTTCCCTTGGGATCCTTTTTTTACAGAAGTATTTCATGCAAAATTCTCAGTTCTCAGAATGGTCATGTGCATACGTCTCAGGTGTGCCACCTGTGCCATTTCTTCAGTTTTAAACTCACATATTGTTTTTGCTCCAGGGCCAAATTTGTAGATGTTCCTGTAATACTTTTGGATATCCTTGGCAGCTTCCTCTGCCATTTCATTCTAATGAAAAGAGCACACATTATCATTTTCAACAGTATTCAAGAAAACAAGTAAAAAATCAATAGTTTACTGACTTAATTTAGTTTTCAAAATTGTCAACATCTCATTGTGTACTTGTGTTGTGTGTATAGAGAGGTTGGCTCTGCATGTTAGTTTGGCTAATAACTTTTTTGGGCTGTAAAAAAAAATATGGTTTTGGTGACACTGACTAGCACATCATGGTTGCGTGCCAGCTGGTATCCACAGGAGTAAGGGAAGAGCAACATCTGGGAGTAGGAGTGGATGGACATGTAGAGCTTCACAGTGTTCTTGTGGCTACGCAGAAAGTTGGCCACAGCTTGTGACTCGGGCTCCGACTCTGGATACTGTCCACAATAGGTGTCATCACAAGGGTCATTGCTTGCCCCTGTTGCTGAGAATGTCAGAGGAGAGTAATGTTTAGATCTGCAGTAGCCTAAAGAATCTCAGTGTCTTCTGAAAGCCATTGAAAGTCTAAAACCCTGAGCCATCAATAAGCTAATGTATGCCAGTCTAGATTTTTTGAAAGTAATGTTTTATTATTATTATTATTATTATTATTATTATTATTATTGTTGTTGTTTGTGTACGAGTAAACAAAGTTTTAGCCATCACCCATCCAGCCTCCAAAGTACCAATTCCAATAGATACAAAAATAAAGAGATAAAAACTCTTAGTCTTTAGGCAAAGACTAATTTCTTTAGTGACAACTTTCAGCAGGCTACCACAGAACAACATAAACTCAAATTCAAGTGGTATTGAACGTATTTGACATATACATGATGATGTTGTACAAGAGAAATGCTGTTTTTCTCCACTTACTGCACCAGTTTGCATCAAAATTCCTGTTGAGGTCAACCCCAACACAGCCACTGTTTGGGTGTGTTGCCCGGTTCTTTCTCCACATTCGTTTCTTTAGTAAGTATAAAGTGGGAAATTAAATTTATTGAACAAAAAGGTGTGTTAGAACATCCCCACATGGCTTTTAGATGCTCTATATATGACTTACAGTAGTCCATGTGTATTTGTAGCCATCTGGGTTCATCACTGGCAGAACATAGATATCCATTGAATCCATCATTTCTGTAATCTCCCGACTAACACTGTAATAATCCAAGCACTGCCGGGAAGAAGTTGAAAGTAACTTGAATGCCAGTGTACACAGCAGAGTCTTATCCTCAGATATGATTTGCTGTGTTAGTTTGGTAGATCAAGGGAAAGGGTACTTACGTGGTCCACAAACCACATGCAAAATGCAGGAGCAATCCACTCCCTTGCATGGATCCCGCAGTCTATCCACATTGCTTTCTTTGGGGTGTCACTTGCTTTTCCAGATAGCTAGGAGAATGGAACCCAGACAAAATGATTATTGTCAGAACAGGAATTCATCCAAACCCCTGTTAAACTCGAATAGAATATACTGTGTACACCTTATAGTCATATATATATAAAAGTGTGAATATTACAACTCATGATGATTTTATTTATTTATTTTATGTGAAACAAAATATGTTCCTCTGAGAATATTACCTTCAGGACATAAAGTGGGCGCTTTTCAAATGATGACCCGATGAGAAGTACATTCACCATGTTTAGATTCTTACTTGTTGTCTTGTTGATCCAGTGATAAATCTGCCAGCACAGAACCTCTGAGTCAAAAGTCATTACACCAAGAAGTTTCTAATCCTTAGTTAAAAGCTGAATGAATTCAATTTCTTACATCTTCCAAGGAATGGTATTTCTCATGAAACGTTGGCTGTTTCTGTCTTGGATCTTCTAAAGATTCATTTCTGGTCTGGATCTGAATAAGTTCCTCTGTGTTTTCCAGCATGACTCTGTAAATGTTAGATTGAGTTTGAGGCACTAGAATAGGAATTCAAATTACAAATATGAATATAATATTTTGAGTCTACTGGATTTGAGCTTACTGTCTTACTTGTGATTTAATTGGTTGCTCTTGAGCTGTGCCGTTACAGTTGGTACACTCTCTTGGGGGACATATAAATGAACTTCTGAGTCTGCTTTTATGTGCATTGGTGAGGCCGGCTGCCATAGCACTGTCTTGGGGATGAAATGCTTATAAACTTACAGTCTGCTATATAAACATGGTGAATGCTATAGTGTAAATGTGAGTGTTAATGTGTTGGTTAATAACTCTACCTTTATACCACTCTTTTAACTATCTCTCTCTCTCTCTCTCTCTCTCTCTCTCTCTCTCTCACACACACACACACACACACACTCAGACACACACATCCATAGAGAATAGTAACAAATGTCTACCCCGCATAAAGTCTGGCCATACCTCATACTTAGATGATATATTTTTAAGGACGTCCACTTGCTTTGGTGTTGATGCAGTGACAGAGAAAACCTTACCACTGTATATAAAGTAGATAAACAATACAATAAATAAATAAATACAACAATAAATAATAATGAATTCATTACATGTGTACACTCAAATAACTTTTCCATAATACATATACACAAAATTTTACAAAAAAGTGTGATATCACTGAAAATTTTCACAAAACCACTCAATTCATACCAGTCAGAAGTAGAGATACAGGTAAATGTGTCAATTACTGTAAGGTTGTTGGCTTACATAGTGTGTTAATGAACGTGTCCAATCTGTTCTAAATTAATTTTGCAAGGAGGGTATTGAATCTCTTTAATGTAAAACTATAAGGCACCTGAATCACATATTTAGTATAAAAAGTAGCCTATACAACTGTAGGCCTACCATGAATTAGTGCCCTAGTAGCTACAGGTAGTCCTACAGGTAATGACAGATATCAGATGAAAAACTTACTTTT
Source organism: Limnothrissa miodon (assembly GCA_017657215.1). NCBI lineage: Eukaryota > Metazoa > Chordata > Actinopteri > Clupeiformes > Clupeidae > Limnothrissa > Limnothrissa miodon. The sequence continues at coordinate 153,800 of JAGFZM010000603.1, forward strand.
CTGCAGTGTTGCATTGCTCAGGAAAGTTGTATAAACCTAGCACAAAAACTAACAGTAGCTGGGGCTTCATTTTTATTTGTCTGAAAACAAACAGGCTTCGTTAAAACTAGATAATCTGGGAAGAGGGCAAGAGAGCAGTATTGATTTTGAAGTTGTTTGCTCTTGGGTTTAACTTTTAATAAAACGGATTCTGTGATCTGCCCTTTAGAATTCTCATATTGACTCCGATGTTCTATGTAAAGCAAAATCATGTTGCTATTTATGGAGTAGGCTAGTTTGGACATGCCAGTGGCAGTGATACTTAACTTTTTCCTTTCAAATTAGCCCTGGCCTTTTTTTTTTTTTCATATATTTTTGTCAGGCGCTCGAAACTATTTGATACATCCACATCGATAGGTGGCAGTATGCGAATTATCTGAAGTAAAATGACATCAGCATAACCTACTGCCTACTACCGGGTTGTGGAAAATGTTGTGTTGTCAACAAGATGTCAGGCCACGATCATCTAAGTCTCTGCCTCTGTGATTTAATCAAGTAAGAACTTTAAGATTATACATTTATTATTAATGGTAGTGTGTACAAAGAGAAACAGAACGTATCCTACACGAATACAGTAGTTGTTAGCAAACCCTTGGCTCCACTCTGGCAGAGTTCTTACATGACTGGTAAACCACGTCAGTGCTGATTTCTGGCTAATCAATGAATAGAAATGTGGACAAGTGTAAATTTCCCGTCAGTTTCACACGAATGTTAGTTTGCTGGATGCTAACATTAGCTAAGGCAAGCCAAGCCTGGCTGTCAACTTGAACAGTGACGTTTGCTATTGTTGTTTGGAAGTGGTCATGCTGTGTGATGAAGAGAACGCTTCATTACTTTGATGAAATCATACATGCTCATCCTGGATACCGCTAAACACTTTGCCATGCTATCAAGGCAATGAATAGTTTATATTATCCTGTGGAAATGGCTCTTGTGTTCGTCCTAATACGAGTACACTGAATAGGTGTATTATTCTCTAATCTTCTCCAAAGGTTACTGTGGTCCTTGGTACTGCCATGTGCATACCTGTGCTTGGTGTTAACGACAACGCTCTTCCTGTTGGTCCTGGGCGTGCGGGCATGGCTGCAGATGAAGCGGAAGAACAGACGGACACAAGACCCAGCGCCCGCAGTGGCTTTCTTCCACCCGTACTGTAATGCAGGAGGTGGTGGAGAGAGGGTCCTGTGGTGTGCTCTCAGAGCACTGCAAGACCGGTGAGGATCTTTAGATTGAGACTCAGAGATGGGATGTAACTAAGTACAAATATTTAAATACTGTACTTAACTACCATTTTAAAGTGTCTGTGCTTTTACCCCACTATGTTACAAAAAATAGCTGTACTTTCTACTCCTTACAACAATAGGACTATTTTACTACACAAATAGTCATTTTGTTCCCCCATGCATTCTGGAGGAAGATACTTCCCTACATTAAGGCAATTTGCCACATAGAATGGATAAAAATAGGATTTATAATGAAAAATCAGTCAAGTAAAATAATTATTATAGATTGTAACAGTAATCTAACTCTATCCTTTGTTAAAAAAGGAATACTTTTTACTTCTACGTTAAGTACATTTCAAAAACTGTACTGTTCACTCATACTGAAGTAAGGAGTAAGTCAGTACTTACACATTTACGAGTCTCTGTTAAGAGCTTTCTGACACTGGTAGGTTTGTGGATGTGAATGTGATCAGCTTTGATTCAATTAAATCTCTCTTCAACTCTTGTCTCAGGTATCCAGATGTGAAGTTTGTAGTGTACACCGGAGACCAAGGCGTATCAGGAGAGCAGATCTTGGCTGGCGCCCGACGGCGCTTCAACGTCTCCCTGCCCCGACCCATTCAGTTTGTTTTCCTCAAGCACCGTCTGCTGGTGGAGGCGAGCCTCTACCCCCACTTCACCCTGCTGGGCCAGAGCGTGGGCTCCATCTTCCTGGGCTGGGAGGCGCTCAACGAGTTTGTGCCCGACCTCTACATCGACTCCATGGGCTACGCCTTCACCCTGCCTGTCTTCCGCTATCTAGGCGGTTGCAGAGTGGGCAGCTATGTCCACTACCCTACCATCAGCACAGACATGCTGTCAGTGGTGCGGGAGAGAAATCCACGGTAAGACCTCCTATAGTTCACTACAATAACATAGCTACTGTAATTTCATCACTGCTAGCTGTTTTGTGTGTGGTGGAAAAAAATATCATATTTTCTAATCCACAGTATTGCATTTATTCAGTTAAGTGTAGTAAAAAGGCTTTTTTTGTGTGTTTACAATACAAGATTGTAGAATACCATATGAACAGCAGTTTTGAATATTTAATGAATGCATTTGTTCTTACATATGTCTAACTAGATATATACTCAATGGGTGATTGTTTCAAACTCTTATATGAGTGGCTGTCATCTGGTAACAGTGATGGCAGACAATGCACTGATAATACACTTATAGTACGATAGTGCATGCTTGTGCTATCATTCGTGCTATGATTATACTCATCATTTATGTATTTTATAGTACCACAGCAGTGTTGAAGGTTGTTATCACAGTCCTTGTTTTATATATTTTTCTAGCTTCAACAATGCCGATTACATCAGCAGTAACCCACTGCTGAGTGCTATAAAGGTCATCTACTACTGTGTGTTTGCCCTGCTGTACGGGCTGGCCGGGTCGTGCAGCGATACCATCATGGTCAACTCTACCTGGACGCTGCGCCACATCCTGGCACTGTGGCGGGCACCCAACCGTACCAGCGTGGTCTACCCACCCTGCGACGTCCAGTCCTTCCTCAGCGCTCCTCTGGAGGATGAGCAGGACAACGAGAAAGTGTCCGCGGCGAGCAAGTGTCACTCCGTCGTCTCTGTGGGACAGTTCCGGCCCGAGAAGGACCACCGGCTCCAGATCCGCGCCTTCCGGAAACTTCTGGAGCGTAAAGCGGGTAGTTCAGGGGGGCGGGAGGCGGTGAAGCTGGTGCTAGTCGGCGGGTGTCGGAACCAGGAGGACGAGGAACGGGTCCTGATGCTGCGCGGCCTGTGTCAGGAACTTGGAGTCGCAGACAGGGTGGAGTTCAAACTCAACATTCCCTTTGAAGACCTGAAGAAGGAACTGCGTGAGGCGACGATTGGCCTGCACACTATGTGGAATGAACACTTTGGCATTGGTAAGGAGAAAACCACTCCCTGCTATCAAGAGCAATTTTTTGTGAAGCAGCTTTTGCAGCGACTGTCTTAATTCTGAGTGTTTATATTTCCTGGGGATATAGTCAAGGTGGGAGGAGTGTGTGTGTGTGTGTGGGGGCGGGGGGATTATAGTTATAATGCATTGGGTGTAGTCCTCTTCATAGCTACCTTGTCTGACTTGTGTGTTTCGCTCTCCAGGTGTGGTGGAGTGCATGGCGGCAGGCACAGTCATTGTGGCCCACAAGTCTGGCGGCCCCAAGCTGGACATCGTGGTTCCGTACGAGGGCGGCCAGACCGGATTCCTGGCAGACGACGAGGACAGCTACGCCGACGGCATGGAGCGGATCCTCTCCCTGACTCCGGCCGAGCGCATGGAGATCCGCCGGCGAGCCCGGCAGTCGGTCGGACGCTTCTCCGACCAGGAGTTTGAGGCCTCCTTCCTGGCGGCCACAGAGTCCCTGATGGGAACCCTCGAGCGCTGAGCAGACGAACGGTCCGAAAGAGAGAGAGAGAGCGTGGACTGACTCCTGGATAAACAAGGGACAGATGAGCCCTAGAGGGTGAATGGGAGACAGGATGCATGCTTGTGTGTGGATATGCATACACTATCTACCCACCTTCCTTCTCTGTCCACCACCAGTGAGACAAACACTAGCTTGGGCTGGTGTCCCCTGTCCTTACCCCCATATCACTGCATTCCACCCCAGGGCTCTCTCACTCCACAGTAGGTCCTGGCTGGAAAACATGGATGGCAGATTGACATGTTGCTAATCTAATACTTCACACATGCCGTTTATTGGGTTTTAGTTTTTTCTTGCATTTCCTAGGTTTAGATGACAGATCAGAGAGTTTTACTGTTTTACTGGGAGTTAGCTGGTATAGAAGGTGAGACAGCGCCATCTAGCAACTGGGAGTGGCTGGAGAGAGCATTACATCCAGAGTGAATCAGAATGTTTACATTCAACTGATGGACTTCACTGTTTGTTTTGTTTCTTGTCCTGTTTGAGTCACTGTTTTATGTTCCAAACCAACCCCCTGAATCCTGAATGTTCTGTTTTGTGTTTGTGTTGCATTATTTTGTGTTTTTGCATTCCCCGAACCATTTGCAATTCCGGTCCCACAAAGTTTGATTATAAAACTCTGACCACTCTGACTATAACTCTGACCACGTCAGTAAAATAATAATTATAAATTTATAATGTTTTTTTTTCAGTGTTTTGATAAATAGCAACTTAGTTCTGCTTTGTCACAATGCCGTCAGTTTTTGTTTTGGAAATTATGATACAAATGAATGTATTTCGGAAATAAATTATTTCACAAGAGCGGTACTGTTTTGTTTTTCTTCAGGAATTTCGGCTCTTATTTTCCACACCGGAGGGATGTTTTCACTAAGCTTAAGAAGTCAGTGTCTGAGTCTGCCTCAATCAAAAACTTTCAAGTGTTTCCTGTAAATCACACTGAAACATGATGAACATCTGGTCATCTTTGTATTATATCGGATATCTAACCGCATGTTAGAAACATTTAGAGATCTGAATGACAGAAGGGAGATATGATAGTTGACATTATCTCTCCATAATCTTCATCACTAAAAGCCCTGATTGGGGTGAATGTAACGGAATGCGAGGCTGAAAGGCTGAACACACAAACAACTTTGCAGCTGTCATTTCCGTGCACTGCCGTGCAGAGCAGAGCCCTGGGGCTCAGAGAATAAGTGTGTGTGTGTGTACAAGTGCAGCTAAGGACAGGGAAGCTTGTGTGTCGACCACACCAAAGAGCTGCCAAGTCTAACAGGTCATTGTACCGGGAAGTAGAAAGAAAGGGGGCAGAACAGAGCAGAGAGGTATTTAAGAAACCAAGAATTTGGAAGCGTTTACTGTCAAACTGCAACCAAGATGAAAGTCACCGCGACGGCTGCTTCTCTGGTACTGATATTGAGTCTGGGGGCCTCAGGTGAGTGGATGTGTGTGTAGCACACTATTTCCATTTCAGTCAGCTTATTCTCATGAGCTCTATGAGTAACTATGAATAACACTATAAGGCTTCAGATTGTTCATGATGTGATGTGATGTAGTTTTGGTGTATATTTTATAATTTATACAATTGACGACATATTCTGATAAATTATTTGTAAATTGTAACATTGTTGATGTGACATAAACAATCAATAATAGTATTATCTATAGTTTTGTTGTCTATAGTTTTGCTCATGTAACCTACAGTTCAACACAACAAAGCCTTGTCTTACATAATTATTTACATTATCAAAATTATTGTCAGAAACTGTATCCTGAAGCAGACAGAGATGCCAAGTTGATGTAATCTAATGTATGACCTCCTCCCAAAGGCCTCCCATTCTTCCAATGGGATCTTGCCCCTCAAGCTGACAAGGCCATCCAGGCGTCCCTGGAGCAGGTCAACACTCAGTATGGGAGAGATCGTCTCTTCAGGCTTACCAGAGGTTTTGTCAAGAGGGTAAGAAAATCATAGCAGCTGATTACTGTTTTTTGTTGTTGTTGTTGTCATTGTTATTGTCGTTTAGCACAGCACCCATAACTGAAGACATCCCCAAAGATTTTAGATCTTAGAACACTAGAATCTGTAACACAACGTTCATTAATGTTTGTTTACAGGTCGTCTCCATGGGGATAAACACACATGATCTGATCATGAATTTTGGCGTTAAGGAGACAGACTGTCTGAAGACGTCTGGAGCAGATCCTCTGGACTGCAATTTCCGCCGGGGATTCTTTGTGGTAGGACTCTGCTCAGCCAAGCCTGCAGCTGAAGTGGCTGAAAATTCAGCTTCTGTAGATAGTACTGTAGCCTTTGGTGACCATCAGTGAACCTGGAGGGCAGTGCACACTCTCCCTAAGAAGACAATTGCCTTGCAGTCCAGACATCTGTCAATCAGTATCCCCATCAAAGAGGACAAATACTATTTAAATAAATCAGAATGTTTTTACAGTTAATTGGAATTTAATTAATATAGTAAATTTAATTTTAGGAGAATTTAGGAGATGTATCTAGTTTCACATGTTTAACACTAGGGGGATAGATCTGTCATTTTTGGATATTTTGTGGATATTTTGTTCCATTAGCCCGGCATTGCCCCCCTCGACGCATATCAGCTTATAAACATGTCTCTACCTTGAGTTTAGGGTCAAGGACGAGCATTGGGATTCAGTCTTTGACTGTTTTTGGCCTAATGTACTACTAAACACGGCAGTGTTGAGTATAAGTCCTAAGTTCATTGAGTTCACAGCTGTCGACCAGTCAGAAATGGTGGGTGGAAGCTGAGACTGCAGACAGACTGTCCAGTCCACTGGTACTGTAGCAGAGTTGTAGCCCTTCCAAAGGAATGATGCAACCGCGTTGCACTGTCAGAGGAGACCATACGGATGTGACCTAATCACAATGCTGAATCTCAGTGTCCCTCCTTACCCCTAAACCCTCAAACACCTACCAGCCATAAATCAATCAGAAGGGTTATTCATGACAGTTAATTCACTGAGGATGTGAATTGTATTTTTTTTTTTTATATTTAGAAAGGGCAGACAAACGTACATTTATCACTTAAGAGTTAATATTTTAAAATATATGTTAATATTTATTATTAATAATAATATGTGTTTAATATTTATCAATAATAATAGTTTAAGTGTATTGCAACATTGCTGAAACATGTATTTCACATGTATTGAACATGTATTTCAGCTACCACACAATAGTATTCAGTGTACTGGCCACATGTTCTATTTTGATTGTCTCTCTCCATGGTTACTGTCTGATCAGAAAACAGAAACACAAATCTCTTTCTCTGGTAGTGGAAACTCCCCAATTCTTTCATTTCCTGCTTCTGTCCATTTCCCTCCTTTCCTCCATCCTTCTCCTATCTCTCAGGCGGAGGCATCTTGCTACTCTCGTGTGCGTATGTCCGGAGAGCGCGCTCAGGTCGTGGGCCTCAGGTGCAGCAAAGCTGACAGCTCCAGCTCCAGCTCTGAGTCCAGTGAAGAGGTATGGGAGACAACCAGAGTAGACAAATAATAAAAGAAGTATAAATAATAAAAGAACAGTTAGCTAGTTAGTCTAGTGAATGACATACATACCTCATGCTGCTCATATTTAGGATGGTGTGTGTGTGTGTCACTAATGCAATGTGTACATGTGTATATGTATACTATGCTACTGGGTACCTCCATTTGCATCTGGATAAATAAACTCACTCTCTCTCATTCTGTCTATCTCATCACAGAAGGTTAAAATGCAAAGCATGGTTTTCTCTGGGATTAAAATAGTATGAACACTATACTATATTTCTTAATTGTTCACTAGGGCTAACACATTTTACACAATGTCTTAAATCTATAAAGTTAAAACATGGGGAAGTTCTGGATTGCACATTGGTCTTCATTCTGATGTCTTATTAAATCATAAACTAGTTCAAAATATTTTGTTTAGTACAGTAAATGGTCTATGTTTAGGAAATGGTTTTGTTTAAATCATAGAACACTAACCTGAGATTTATACACAGTTATTATCAAAGTAACCCTATGAAAATGAAAATGCAAGTTAGAAATCACTGTGTCCAGTGCCTGCTTTTGGTCTTTTGTCTTCCATTAATTTTGTCAATGTTGCTCAGCAGATTGGAGGTAGGACATGGGTCTACAACCCATTCGCTCCAAGAGGTACGTCCTTCTGAATTTTGGCCCGTCAAAGGAACTCCTGGGGTGTACTCCCCCTGGGCTGGTGGAATTTGGTCAGCCTGGCTCACAGATTGCAAATAACACTAGACACATTGGCTGCTGTTTATGACAAACAGCCAGGCAGCTGGTTTCACTGGAGTTTTGATTCATTCCAGACATCTGATCTTGTGAAATGTGTAACATTTGCAGTAGCTTGTTCAGTGCAAGTTCGTGTAAATACAACAATTCCACAGACACCCTCCGAGCCAATTTGCCATGAATTTACAGAAATATATTTTAGCATAAATATTAGCTCACATGTTTTAGAGTGCCCAATCTCAAAGTATGTGACAAACTCTTTGAATCCTTTGATAATAGTACAGTAGTTCATGATAGAGATGACTTGTTGCATTTCAAATATACTGTATGTTGTCTTGTGATTCATTGTGAGGGTGATTGGTTTGTTTGTGGATATCCAGATCCTGGAAACCCTTCAGTTGTCATTGTTCCCACTGTCGCGCCTGTCAGAAAGAACCCTCTCCGAGAGAATTCTCCACCCCGAGGAGATAACTTCAACAACCACCTGGAGTAGTTCTAAAATGGAGCTAATTTTTTTTAAATGGACCTTCTCCAGGTTCAGCAAGCACACCTGTAATGTCAGAGACCTCCATGTTGTTTAGTTTAGCCTACCAGCCATCCATTAAAGCCACACAATAGACATTTGCACAAACCAGCTGGCATTACAGAATTCAAGTGCACTTTGTATTATCTTTAAAGCACTGGGACTGTAACCTTACTGTACTGTTTCTCCCTCTTGAATAAACACCATATTGTTGGTCAAGCTGAGTATTATTTACAATACATTTCCCAATTATTAGCCAGTCTAAAATATGCCAATACTCATGTTAGCATGTGGGGTTTGATTAGTTTTTTTAGTTAAAAACATTAGGGGCGGTGGTGGCGCAGGTGGTAGAGGAGCTAGAAACGTAATTTTGATTCCTCTGTATGTCCAGTATATGTAGAGAAATTGACAAGGGTTAATAACCTTAGACTTAACTTAAATTAATTCTGAACCATTGTTAATGCTCAGGTGAAAGTATCTTAAATTATAAAAAAAAAATAAAAAAATAAAAAATAAAAAAAGACACACACTGCGAGGATTATAATTTCAACATTTATATATTGATCTTACATTGAAATGCATTTATAGAGTGTTTTATCATGAAAGCAGAAACATTTTGACTTCATTTCCCCGGTCTGATTTATTTTTTTCCAGAGATGTCCAATGTTGGTCCCCCAAAAGGCCTTCAACAAACTTCAATATCGGGAAATGTAATGTTTGATTCAGTCAGATATAGGCAACTTTTGAGAACATTTGTGAAATACGTTCAGAGAATTTGAAAATGGGCCATCCTTCTGGTTGAAATGTATGGAGAGCATACATGTTTATTGACAGTCAGGTGGTGAGCAACCATGATAATGCTGTCTGTGAAACATCTGTGATACATTTGTTTCATTTGCAGATGAGCGAGAAAGGAGAGAGAGAGAGAGACGATGAGAGGAGATAAGGTGAGAGAAAGAGGTTTTTAGTACTCACTGGGCCCCTGCACAGGTGTTGTCACCTGTTCTGGATATCTCCTGCAATGGTGGTTTAGAGAATCATGGTTCACTGATTGGTTTACAAAAGCGAATACTATATTGATGCAGTTCTTGTGGATTATGGTACTTTTCAGAAGAAAAGGTTTTCACAATTACGTGGCAAGCTATCCTTTTCCCTCAGCGTGCTGAACAAACAGCAGGAAGTAGCCCCTTAAGTAGATGACTTAATGACAGTAATGAATCAACCTACATCAAACGTAGTCCTAAGGTCCAGTCATTGGAAGGCAGAGTTACAGGCAGGCAAAAGCAGCTGAAAAAAAAATGTTTTTTGTCTTTCTCATTTTGTATAGACAGATACTGCAGTGATGACAGAAATGAAGAGATTCAAAAAAAGAACAAGGATCAAACCATCACGGCACACGTTACATCCAAACATGAGTGACAAACAGCATTTGTTGACATGAAAACACTTCTCTGGGCTCGATTGAGATTGCCTTGTATGTCCCAGCCCTGCGGCTGAATTCTGTTTCTGTGGTGATTCACACCAGTTCAATCATACATACTCAAAAGTGTTAGACAAACAAACACATTCTGGTCAATCCCGCATCTGGCTACATCCAACAACTACGCACTTCTGCCTCTTTTAGGGGCTTTACCACCAGTTACAATTTCTTTTGACCAAAATCCTACCTTCATCCCTTTTTCCTTCACACTTCTAAATAGGGTCACATCTACATATTCTCCTTCATGAGTGGTCCTTGGCCTACTACAAAGAGTCCTTCAGAAAGCATAAGACAAGCTTACAATTTGGAGAATATTCTAGAAATCCCGTACTGTAACAAAGCGGTTTGAATGATTCATCTGTGTTCGAGTCTGACCACACAAGCGGGACAGTTTTGAAGTTACAGTCCGGGATGAGAGGCGGCATTCTCCCCAAAACACACACACGTGCACACACAGACACAGACACACACACACCTCTCCACCATAGACTCATCTCAAAAGGCCTCTTGTCCAGTTCTAATCATTCAATCCTAACAGCAAAATAACACAATCTCATCAGATATTAAATAAATTTTCATATATAAAAAAAGGCTAAAAACCAAAACAAAAAAGCCCACCCCTTTATTCAATGTACACACACACACACACACGCACGCACATAACCAGAAATGTTTGCGGCAGGTCCACACAGCAGAAAGTCACTCCTGAGCAAAGCTTTGATATTGACTGCTCAGCAACACCCTTATGAAGATAGGAGAGGAGAGAGGAAAATAAAAGTTCGGTAGTTTGGCATCTTTTGAGTCAACGGATTGGTAGATACTGTTGAGGATGCTCTTCCAACACACAAAAAAAACAAACCTCCAACAGGCGTTGGAGTATCTGGGAAGAGAAAGCCAAGCCTGGTGTCTTGTGCAGACCCTTGGGTTGTTTAGTTGTTCGTTCTCAATCTGTCAATGTGAGAGCAGCTTGGCTTGTTCCCTGGCTAGTTTGTGAGTTTGGTGCCGTTGTCCCGTTTGGGTGGAGCGGGCGGAGGTCCGCGCCGCAGCGTTGCATAACCCGAGACGTCTCCTGACGCGTAGCTGCCCCCGCCGTTAGCGGTCCCATTGCCCTGCTGATCCAGCAGCAGCTCGGGTGGGGGTGGAGGGAGCGCCATGTCGTCCATGGTGGCCGCAGCGGGGATTCCGCCAACACTGCCCAGAGAGCCCTGCCGGCTGCCCGACTTGCGCCTGAGCGTCCGGTGGAGGTCCTCCAGGAAGTTGGGCTGGCCCTTGGGGGAGGTGGGCGGCGACGTGGCCGGCCGGTGGACCTCCATGGCTGAAGGGATGGTGCCGTTGCTACGGCGAGCCACTGTGGGGGGTGGGGTCTTCTTTAGGGAGGCTCGGCCGGCGCTCCAAATGTTGCCAGACTGGGTGCCGGACTGAGGCTGGGGGTTGACTACGGCCACCCGCGAGGCACTGCCAAGCAGGTCGGCAGGCAAGGGCGGGGGTGGGGGTAAGTCGTTGTCCAGAGGGGGAGGGGGGAAAGGGTAGTCGCTCTCCGGGGGCGGGGGAGAAGGGAAGTCGCTCACCACCTTCCCCACCTTTGCCTGCAGGGCCGGAGGCAGGTGACCCAAGTTTAGTTTCCCTGGTTTGGGCGGTGCCGGAGGCCCTGAGGAACCACCCGTGGAACCGGGCCTGCTGACCAGGTTCTCGAGCCGTGACCGGGCCTCCTGGTACTCGGCGGACGAGTTGGCCTTGATGCTGGAGTTGCGCTGGGGAGTAGGAGGGGGTTTCTTGGCTGCGCCTGTCGGTGATTTCTTCAACGGCGAACCCCCAGATTTCGGTGGGGTCGCGGGAGGCAGGGGAGGAGGAGGGGGGAGAGCGGCTCCAATCCCGGGCCCTGACCCGAACCCAGGGCCTGATGCAGGTGGAGGAGGTGGTGGTGGAGGGGGAGGTGGAGGAGCAGGAGCTGAAGGAAAGCTTACGCCGTTATCAGGAGGCGGAGGAGGAAACTCGGGCGACTGGGCCTGCACTCCTCCTCTCTGCCACTTGGGTTTGGCTTTAACCGTGGGGGGCGACTGAGGAGCCTTGTGGTTGTCCACGTGGTTGAGGGTTGTGGTGGGGGAAGGAGGGACGCCTGGGAACTGACTAGCCAGCTGCCTGACCAGGGAAGACGAGGCTGCCGACCTGGAGATGCTGTGCTGCTTGGGGAGCGTAGGGGGCGGCTGGTTCTTCGCAGGAGCAGCAGACGCCACGGGTGGAGGAGGGGGAGGTGGGGGCGGCGGGGGAGGCGGAGGTGGGCCGGGAGCCGGCGGAGGAAAGGCAGCCGCGGTTGGAAGCACAGCCGGGCCCGGAGGCTTTCGAGCCGCCTGAGGGGGGAAGGTTTTGGGTTGGGTGAAGGGTGGAAAGACCTGATGAAGGGACAAAGGTGGAGGAGGAGGGGGAGGTGGAGGAGGAGCTGGTGCAGCGTGAGCCTGGGGCTGCTGAGGGGGCAACGGAGGAGCAGGAGGAGGAGGGGGAGGTGGTGGAGGGGGAGGTGGAGGAGGAGGTGGAGCCGACTGCGTCAGGAGCTGGGGTGGGGGCGAAGGTGAGAGGTCGGTTAGGGGTGGCGGAGACGGAAACCTCTGGAAGGCGTTGGAGGAGGGCTTGGGTGGGACGGGTGCCATAGGCAGTCCTGGGGACGGTGGAGGGGGTGGAGGGAAACCATTGCTCCGTAGCAACGCGGGTGGAGGTGGGAATGCCGCTACGACCGCAGGCCCACGCCTCAGCACAGCCATGGCCGAGCCCGGGATGGGCACGCTGACCGGCGGAGGTGGAGGAGGCGGAGGTGGCGGTGGAGGAGGAGGGGCGGCAGCTTCGGCCGGCGGCGGCCAGGCCCCGTTGTCAGCGCTGTTGAGCTGCGGCTTGGCCAGCTGTGGTGGCGGGGTCGGGAGCTGAGGCCTGTGGGTGGCGCCGCCCTGCAGGCGCTGAATGGTGCTGTACTTGGCGAAGACGGTGGGTGTGCTGGAATGGTGCAGGGTGGTGCTCAGGGCTGGCGGGGGGACGCTGCACACGGGCGGAGGTGGCGGAGGAGGAGGTGGTGGAGGTGGGGGTGGGGGTGCGGGAGCAGCGACTGGAGATGGAGAGGGCTGAAGGGCAGGCACACAAGCCACCATAGGCTGCACCTGTGCCTGGGGAGGAGGAGGAGGTGGTGGAGGAGGTGGAGGTGGCTGAGGGGTTTCTGGAGCGGGCGGGGGAGGTGGAGGTTGTAGGACAGGGGTCAGGGCAGGAGGTGGTGGTTGAGGGCACATGGGTGGCATTGGGGGGACGTATGCAGTGGGTGGGGGTGGTGGAGGTGGTTGCGGGGCAGGTGGAGCAGGGGCCACTTGGGGTGTCGGAGGGGGAGGTGGAGCCTGAGGAGTATATGGCGCCGGTGGCGGTTGCGGAGCCTGCGGTGCCGATGGTGGTGGGGGGTGAACTTGCGGAGTGGGTGGAGGTTGGGGTGCAGGAGGTGGGGGTTGTGGTGTGTGCGGGGTGTGTGGAGGATGGTGGTGGTGGTGGTGTGAGGAGTGGTGAGAATGGGAGCTGTGTGATGTGTGCGAGGTGTGGGAGGTGTGTGACGTGTGTGACGTATGAGAAATGCTGGATGCTCTGCTTGACTCCGACCTCATCTGCAAGAGAGAACATGACCAGATCAGACCCAACGTTTCCATTTCCACTCATGCGTTTGACAAACTCTATATCTAATGACACATACAAACTTGCTCAAGGTCACAAACACAGATTCCTAGCTTCACTACCTCTGCATTAACAAACACACTGGTTAGTCAGAAAGTTAACAGGAAACTGCTCTCAACATGACCCTAGTGCTGAGTCTCTTCCACCTCTCTTTGCTCCATAGCCGCAATTCATCATTTCACAGCCTTTTGAATTAGTGTTAGCTAATTATTATTATTATTATTATTATTATTATTATTATTATTATTAAGTTATTTACAGCTGCTTTGAGTATAAACTGAGTAATCTGTGAAAGGAGAGGAGAGAGGAAGTGAACTACATGGACAAGGAGAAGGGAGACTATTTTCTTTATCTAGTGCTTTGTGCATAGCTAAAAATCTCATAACCCCTCTGACATTTAACTGGAATTAATCTACTTGTTGACTGATGACAGATTTGTGCCAGTGAAAGTGCAGAGTCTTGCTTTAACTTGTTGTTCGAGGTTAGCAAGTGTACTACTAGGGCTATAAGTTAGATAGATAGATAGATACTTTATTGATCCCCAAGGGGAAATTCAAGTTCAAATTCTCTGGACTCTTTCTTTAAAGCGAGGAAGTGGTACACAGAGTTGAGCAAATCTAATGTTTCTAAAGACAGCACATGACCTCTTCAGCTACTACCCTCGCTGTGACCTTGCATGAGAAGTTGTACACACAGTGTTCTCTACCGTATGCTCATGGGACCCTGATGTTACTTCTGCAGACTCATGCAGGGGGTGGTCGTGGGTGGGGTTATAGGTTGGGGGCAGGGGATGGAGGCCTGGAGTCACTGCACTCACCCGACTATTCTCCTCCATCTGTGTTCCTCTCTTCCAGGCTTCGGAGAAGATGGAGCTGACCACGCTCTGGGAGCGCGCGTGGCTGGACGACGTGCCGTCAGAGAGGCCACTGTCCGTCACGCTCGAGTGGTTCGATTGAGACTCTGATGCAGACACAACAACACAACAACAAAGACAAACAAGTCAGTGATGCACACTTCCCCCTTTCAACAAGAAAGAGACTAGGTTCTGTCTCTGCTGTGTGCAGCAGTATTTTTAATTAGTCTGAATCCCATGATCCCTTAGGGGTGACACTGGAATTTAGCTCCTCTTCATGCACATCCATGCATTGCACAAACGTCCACAACCGTTGTGCAGTGAGAGAACCCAAACTTTTAATTCTAGAAGCTTCAAGTGTGACTCACCAGGGATGCTGGCTGAGCTGCAGGCGGATCGGATGCTGGAGCTGGACAGAGAGGCCCAGTCGTAGGCCGCCTCCGTGCGCTTCATGGCCTCCTGGTAGTTCAGATACAGCTGCTTCCCATACTGAACACAGACGCAGGCACAACAGTGAGTCTCACTGACACTCCATCATGTACTGTACACATCCTGTACTTCGAATATGTGCAGTCTGTTAAATGCGACCGTGTGGGTTGGTTACCTTGGCGATGCGTATTCCGTTGACCCACTGGTGGAGGGTTCTGACATCGTCGCAGCACAGGTACTTGATGTACTGGGATTTCTTCTGAATCTGAGGATGCTGGGAAAACAAAGACAAAAAAAGGTAAGAAAATGCAAGACCATTTCTAACATCATTTCTGAGTGTAACCACGTCAAACATGTTGAGAAATAAGTTCTGTGTAGAGCCCATTTGTTGCTAAAAACCTTTGGCCATGTTTACATATAAATAACAATATATATCTTACCATGTGCATTTTGTACCTATATCGAGATCATATATACGGGAATCTGTAGCTACACTTTCTTCACAGCAGCCATTTTTCCAATTAATGACATCCAATAAGGACTTAAAAAATGGCTGCTGTGATATGGGCCCATTCCTTCAATCACCTTGTGTGATGACACTCTGGCACTGCAAACGCTTGCCACCAGGTGGCAGCACACGACCAAACACTGCATCCATCAACCCACTGCAGCAAAGCTTTGCTCCTACAGGCTAACCCAGCATTGGGAACACCATCAGACCTGTCATGTTGTGAATACGTCTCCTCCTCTGCTTTTAAAAGAAGGAAGTGTGTGTGTGAGAGTGTGTATTTGTTGGTTGAATAGGGCTGTGGATGTGCACAATGGCTCGGCTCATCCAAAGATGTGCCTTAACAAAAAACAATATCCTCCGAGGAAGCAGATTATCATATTAATGCAGCAACACAATGGAGGTAAACGACACAATGCCAAAGACCTGACACGCAACGGGACTGGAATCATCCCCATGAGCCGACTCTCTCTGTGTGTTTGTGACCTAATCTGCGGCTCCAGTGAAGACGGGAGGTGCGGTTTTAAAAATAGAAAGCTTGGCTGCCTGGTGTATGCACTGCTGTTCTCATCTAGGCCACTTCAATTTAATAAAACACGTTCGCCTGGGTCCATCAGGGGCAAGGTGCTACGATCACCCCCCATAATGGATCTCTGGAGAGATGACGACCACCAGCTGCAAGTTTGACCCCCTGGCACCACACACACACACACACACACACACACACACACACACACACTCTTTCTCTCTCTCAATTAGCAAAGATACACAAACAGTCAGCCTCTCCCTGACAGAC
>JAGFZM010000603.1:172638-183884 GCA_017657215.1 Limnothrissa miodon
TTCTCTGCCTTCAGTTTGGCAGCTTGCTCCTCCTACACACACACACACACAGACAGTTAACACAAAAAAACATCCCCCATGGGAAGCCACAATGGCACACACAGTCTCAGAGCAAACAAAGACCAGCAACACCACGTACTAAACACAAACACAATCCTGATGTAAAAAAAAAAACAAAACAACGCACACACAAACAAAAACAAAAAAGACAGATGATAAATGACCAAACAACCACATTCCACAAAGAGCTTGATATTATGCAGACAAAACACACACACACACACACACACACACACACACACACACACTGCGCAGAGACAAAACACAAGACGTTGGGCGACCAGCAGGATAATGGCATGAATGAACCGTGACGGCACAGGTGGACAACCCCCCCCCCCCCCCCCTTTACCTGTGGCTTCCAACAAGCAGTCATCATCTTGGCACTCTACAGTCCTGTCCTTCACGCTCAACTCGCAACCCAAACGTAAACGCTAGACACCCGCAGTTTCCTCAGAAGATGGCTGTTCATTCTACCCCAAGGTCTCTATGATGCCAGGTGTAATTGCCCTTTTTTTCTTACACACACACACACACGCTCACGTTCAACAATGGCACCAAGTCTATATCCACAGACATCCAAATGGCCACGGAAATAGGAGTCAAGGGTGTTCTTCAAGAATGGCTGTCCAATAGAGCTTTCCGGAAGATCTGTGTTCCAAAGCAAACCTCAGAAGAACCCTTGGATTTTGGGCGATGGGAGAAATCGCCTTCGGGGTGAAAGACCAAGACCAATCTAAAAGAATCTGCCTGCAGAAGTCTTTTCAGAGGCGTGAGGACTGTCCTGAGGCAAAAGCCGGTCTAGGGGATTTGCCCCGCCGGAGATCCAGTGGGTCGCCGCGCTCTGTCTTGTTTCATTGTCCGGGGAGATGTTTGACTGGAACACGTTCCTTGACACTCACACACAAAGATGGCAGAACAGGTGCTGCTGGCTTGAGGTTGTTCTCGCCGCTGCTGCACTCACGCGCACTGAACCGCTAGCACATCATCACACATGCACTATAGTACCAACACTGGCCTCCTTCAATGAAAATCTCTCCTCCACTCTCTCCCTCCCTCCCTCCCTCTCTATCCCTCTATCCCCCCCTACTCACACACACATGCACACACAGCTGCATGGTACTGGGAACGTAGCCAATCAAAGGCTTTAATCCTTCTCACACAAACACTGGGATCCCCTGCTGGTTTGCAGAGACCGGGACACCCCCCCACCCCAAACCCACCAAGAGCCAATCAAGACATGCCCTCTCTGCCCAGCACCCAATGGGAGTTTGCCATCGACACCGAGGGTCCAACCAGATGACCCATTTCCCTCCCCTTTGGCCACAGGGGGTTGTGGATGTGGGGCTTGGGCAAGGGGCAACTAGAGGGGGCATTTCTTTAATGGGGGAATATGTTAGGGGTCTAGAGACCATACACACACACAAACACACACACACACACACACACACGGTCCACGGAGTCCAGAGTCCATTTCTACAATCTGTGACCATAGAGGGTGAATAGGGCATCCTTCATAAGAATTTGTGGGATCTCAATCTATAAAAAACCCTAAAGCAGTGTGTCAATGTATTCTCATAATAGTGTATGTTGAATTTCATCTCCACACTATGAGAAACAAAAAAAGAAAGATGGTGGTACTGGCAAACCTTGGAAACATTAGGTACAGGTATCCGTGATTTGTAAGTAAAGTGTGTGTGTGTGTGTGTGTGTGTGTGCCACTGCAGTAGCGGTGTGAGTGTGTGGAGTGTGATCTGTGCGCTCCATCGGTACGTCTCTGCTCTCTGCACTGAGCCCAAGGCTCCTCCATTGTCAAGAAAAAAAAAAAAAAAGAGAGAGAGAGAGGGAGAGAGAGAGAATCGGAGTGAGACAGCCAGCGGAACAGTGCCGGGTGCCTCCTATATAAAAATTCCCTTTGAAGTCTTGTTCTCACCCTCCAACACACACACACACACACACACACACAGAAAGAGACTCACTATCTCTCTCATTGCTCTCTGGCAGACGTTCCTTCTCCACCAATCTGCTCTGATTCTCAAGCAGTCGGAGTGGGTCACACACTGAAAGAGGTAGAGATCTGATCTGTGGCTTTCTTAACAGGTACAACTCGCACCTCTGTGGCACATTATCACCACGGCCAGTAATCTTCTGACTATTAAAAGACTTTTATGTAGTTTTAAGAGCATCACTATGATACAATTGCTTCTCTGGTGACTGGATCCTTTGTAAGAGACTGTGAGGTGCCCTTGTGTCTCAGCTTGCAGGAAATGCATAACTTCTCGACTCCCTCACTGTTAAAGCAGCTCAGATGGGACCTACCGGTTCTACACAGATCGCATTATTTTCAAATGCGTCCAGACTGCGCTCGTTGGCAAAGCCGCGTGCTGGTCTTGCATATTAGCTCCAAAGCCAGTCATGAGTAGGTCACATGGGAATTAGAGTTTAATTACATTCCCATGCATATTAACAACTGTCTCGGTGCATGCGTCGTCTGCCGCTGCCGGCCCAATCAGCGCGGCCTCCTTTGTCTTGAGCTGACGGCTGCTGATGGGCAGACATATTTGATTAGGATGCTAACGCTAATAGCATTATTAGTCCCCCGTAATCTGGGATTGAGCATTTGCTGTGTCTTCTTACACATGACTGTTGCTAAGATACCGATACTCTTTACGGTGGTGTAAGTCATTAGCCAACTGGCCAACACACACACACAAACACACACACACACACTTTCTCCCTTTATACAGATACACATCTAACCTGCCTAAACAATATTCTTTTAAATTGAGCGTGACCATGTATAAAAATACTTTCAACTGATGTTTGTAAATGTTGATAACTACTAAGACAGGACTGGGTGGGGGTCGGCAACCTGCTGAGAGCGCTAAGATTATGAACCAATCATATTAGTCTGAAAAAAATACAAAGACGGATTAAAACTCACTAATGTGTAAGAGTGTGTGTGTGTTTGTGTGTGTGTCTGTTTGTGTATACACAGTGCTGGCTAAACAAAAGCACTCTGACTAATTGGCTGAGAAATAACCATAAATCTGTGACCTACAAATCAGTGTGTATTCAGTCTTTCATACATTTACAAAAGGGGCAGCAACCCAGACACACACACACACACACACACACACACACACACACACACACACACAAATCCCCACCCTATAAAAATGAACAGCCATTTTCTTAGGATATACTTATACTATGCATTCTGAAATTGTCCCATTTTAAAAAAGGTAGCATATGTTTGTGCCATATTCATAATCGCCATCTCCTGCTGGTTGTTTCAATGTCACGACAGAGTAGACAAACTGAGGGCCTCAGCACAGGTGCCGACATGAGCATATCAATGCTGGATTACATTAGATTGTTTTCAACACAGTCCCGCAAACTGTTACATGTACCAAACAATTCCACCTCAGCATAGATTATAATTTAGGGTTTAGTTACATGATAATTCATTTATTCTTTTACTTTTATCATGTCTTAGCCTTAAGGTAGAGGTTAAAGTACAACTCCAGAATAACTTGTTGCCTTCAGTCAATTAAATCTACTGTTTATCAAATGCTTGACAGTTTAAAAAATGGACACTGGTGTATGTGGGCTAATGTCATGCGACTGTCGGCAGCCATGTACTGAAGCCTCATACATCACTACGACACATCCGACAGAGACATGCTGGCAGGTCTCATCCCTCTGACTGTGTAAAAGGCCAGAGTTAACACACATTTAACACAAAAGGCTATATTTGCTCTAAACAGCACATAAAACATGTTTAGCAGTTCAAAACAAAAACACTACTGTTAACTATTGTTAAGTATTGGTATTCACAAAAAACAACAACAAAAAAAACAAAAGCAGACAATGCTTTAAACTGTTTCAAATAAATGACACTTTCAACCAGGCTAGCAGTGTTAAAGCGATGGTTCGGAGTACATTTAGGACTACCTTACTAAGATCTTTTGCACCAGGACGTCCAACCACCTTGGTCAAACACACTGGACAAGTTAGCACTGTACTGAGCTAAAGGAATCTAGTGTAGCTAGTGCTCTTTTTACATTGACTCGCTTTTGTAATTACCCCACTAAATATGCATCGATCTTACTAATATCTTACAGTACCGAGACATTATTAGCCCTACAGCGATGTCATGTGATTTGGGATAAGCCTGTCAGACTCCTCAGCAAATGCTGATATTTGAAATGTTTTTTTAAATGATGACCTGTTCATGGAAAGAGGACATTCACAGACTCGTCCCACTGTAAAATGTACTCTGAATCATCGCTTTAAGACAAGATTAGGGTTGGGGAAATGGAAAGTTATTTGATGAATTGAGTGACAACTCAAAACAACAAACAAAACAAAAACAACAGATAAACACAAGAAAAAAACAATATAAACTCAAATAAATAAGAGTACATAGCCTCTTGAGTGGACCACAGACAGTGATCTCATGAGGAAGAGGGTGTGGTTTCTCAATCAAGAGCTGAAGAATCAGCCAATCAGCATGCAGGCAGACAGACGGACAGACAGACAGACAGGAAGTAGAAAGCAGTGGGCATCACCTTGGTCAGCAGGTGAGAGGGCTTTCCTGCAATGTTTTTCAGAATCAGAGACGTTTCTTTGTCCAGATACGAGTGCTTGGGTGCGGAAGAGAAACAAGACAGATCAGTGCAATGATTTTGAAAATGATTTATGAAAAGTACACACACAGATGAGATCTTGTTTGTTTGATTTTTGTTTAAAGAGAGTGGAAGCCTGGAAAACAGCAGCATTGATTGTGATCGTTAATTTGGCAGCAAGGAGAAAAACCCACAACTTTTTCAAACGATTCAAACCCTTAACTCTTAGCTGTCCAACACCCTCTCTAACATTTCATAGTCAATTAGCCTATAGCCCTGTTGCTCACGGTTACAGGGTTAAAGAAATAAGAATGAGAATATTTGGTACATAAACAACAGTTTCATAACTGCTACAAACAACAGTTTGATTTTTTGTCTAAGACTGTTAGTTGCTTTTATACCTTCCAAATGCACTTGGCAACCACAAACAACAGGCATAAGGGTTGATTGACACTAGACCTTTTCATTAACATTGTTTGAGGGCAACAGCTTACTGGCTGGAAGCTTATGGTGGCACTGTGCATAATTATCATTCCTATGGTTGATGGAGATTTTATGACAAAGTTTTTAGGGCACCTGCACATTTCTCCTAAGCTGTCTGTAGTGGATAGTGTGTGCAATGGCCCAGAGTGATGGCTAAACCCATGACTTCTTCCTGCTCATTTTCTCCAGCATTCATTCTCTCCCAATTCCCCTTTCTATCTCTCTCTCTCTCTCACACACCCACCCACCCACACACCCAACCCCACCCACCCACACACACACACACACACACACACACACACACACGACTTAACATGCATGTGAGAAAGTCAATAAAAAATATAAAATAATTAAAAATATAGGTCAAAAGTTTAAAGCCAGGAAGTAGGGCATGTTCATTCTGCTGGAATTTGAAACTTCAGACAAAAGGAACCCATGCTAAAGGCATGTGTGTTTATATGAAAACATGCACACATGACCTCCACACACATGAACTTCTCTTTCTCTCACACACACACACACACACACACACACTTACTGTGCCCACATCCAACAAATCCACCTCCCCATTCTGGGAAGTGAAGTCCAGTTGTCGTCTGGACAGCGTCCGTGCAGGCCTACCATTGGCCCTTCGCCGTGATGCATGCTGGGTAATAATTGGTGCAGGCCGCTACAGACATACAGGCATGTGAACAAGCAGGCAGGGTGGTCAGGCAGGCAGACAGACACACAGACAGGAAGAGAGTGAGACAGACAGGCCGTGAGGTGTCTCATCATGCAAACCAAGTGCTGAGTGTGGAGCATTCAGGAGCAGAAAGCACCACATCAGACTCCTTCATGCAAGGCAACAGGCAGACAAAACAACAACAACAACAACAACAACAACAACCAAAAATAAACACAAGATACAAAAACATCTGCATTCAGTGAGTGAGGTTACGGGACATTAAACTGTACACTTTCAGAGCACAACTTCACCATCACACCAACATGCAGCATTGTAGATGTGGAGGTAAATTACACTGCGCACACACACACACACCTGCGAACACACCTGTGCACACATACAGAACACAATGCAAACACACACACACACACACACACACACACAAAGCCTGATCATGCACACACACACACACACACTCGGAGTCCCTATTTAATGAAGTGTGTGGTGATGACCCAGTGTCAGTCATCAGGGTGATTATTTCGGGTATAAGTGAAGGATCTATTTGCTGTTGCAGAACAGCTCCAGACTCCTGCCTGTCCCAGTCAGGCGCTCGCATATTCAAACTTCAATAGCCAGATGAAACACAAGGTCCCTGCCACTCAGCACAGACTAAAGCCCTGAGAGTTCCCCTGGGTAATATGAGCGCACTTTAAAACACACAAATGGATAGGAGTGTGCGAGTGTGTGTGTGTGTGTGTGTGTGTGTGTATATATGTGTGTGTGTGCAGTGAGCTATGAGTCAGCTTTATCTGAACAATCACAACTGACCCCAGTGAACCTCATTCTTTTACACACGCACACAAACACAAAAACTGAGGCCAACTACTCCCACCCTTTAAGCTAAAAATGGTAACATAAGCCAGGGAGGGAAGGGTATAGTGTGTGTGTGTGTGTGTGTGTGTGTGTGTGTGTGTGTGTGTGTGTGTACACACAGACTACTGCTTAACACAGACTACTTTGTTTCTCTCTTGCATCAAGCATTAATTCATTATTTAGGTGACTGTCTGGGAGCCATTTTGTCTTAACTATACAATTCCGCAGTTACTGTATTCCATCTCAGTTCTAGATCTGTCACTCAGTTCTACATCTCATAATAATCTTAACTGGTCTCAGCGCTGTGTCTTAGAATAGTGGGGTATAAGCGGGATGATTATTCCAGTGTTTGCACGATGACTGTTGGATTGCTTTTTCTAGTAGCATATACAAGCAATGTCATCTCTATCCACACTAAACTCAAAAATAGCAATGGCACCCCCAACTCTTGCGTGACTGCCAGCATCCCAGAGAGGCAATGAAGGCTGTTGTCAGAAGAGAAGACTTTCGCTCATCCAGACAGGGCTGACTGCTGGAGCTAGGAGGCCCTGAATGCCCTCTTGTGCTTCAGCATGACTAAGTCATCTAGGAGTCTAGACAGCTCAACTTGTTTGTTTTTTTTAGTTCTGGTTTACTTTACTTCTCATACATTACTTCATATAAATACACACCTGCGGAGTATATTAAGTGAGCTGCTTACCTCCGTGTTGGACTGGCCGTGGGAGACCTGTGAGCTAGGGGCCCCCGGGGCCTCATCCCTCTCTGGGGCCCGCGGCCCCTTCTCCATGTCCAGCGAGTCCATGCTGGAGGCCGAGGCACTGGAGCGGGAGGAGTGACCCACGGAGCGGCCGTCTGCGTCGCTGCCCCCTCCCACCGACCCCGTCCGCCTCAGCTGCTGCTGCTGCTGCTGGGGAGGAAGTGATGTCGCCGAGGGCCGGCGCGTGGCCATTGCCGTGGAGGCGGTGCCCGCTGAGGAGCAGGAGGAGGTGGATGAGGAGCACGAGGAGGCGGAGGAGGTCTGGCGGGCGGCCTCGTCCATGCTGAGCGAGGCCTTCTCCAGCTGCGCAGTGATGTCGTCCAGCGACAGGTTGGAGGCCAGCGGACGGCCCTGGCGGACCGAGCCGGCCGGTGAGGCCCGGGTGCTGCTGCTGGTGCTCCCACCACTGCTGCCCCCACTACCACCAGGGGGCGCCACGGTCACACCGCGCCCAGACGCCTTCTGGCGGGCAGACGAGCCACGCATGGAGCCGCCGCCGGGCTTGCCGATGGTGCTCAGCTCAGTCTCAATGGTGCACAGGTCTGCCATTAGGGCATCCAGATCCACCGGCTCCCCCTGGTTCAGGGCCTCTGAAGAAACATTAATACCATTAATACCATTACTACCATAGACTAATCACCATCTGAGAGACTGACAGTTTGCAACCCTGCTTAAGGCAGTCCCTGGGTTAGACCCTTAAGCGTGGACCTTGCTAATGTTCTATATATGCAGCTAGGCTAGCTGTCTTCTGTTACACTTGTATGCATGGAGTATCATGATAAAGCTCTGGCGGTGGCCGATCACCCACCGTTGATGTTGTACATGGAGAAGCGGTAGGAGAAGTTGGCCAGGTTGGTCTCCTGTCTGAGGGGAGCGTTCTGGATCTTCTGTGGCCCGCCATCATCCAGACTCTGTAGATGGAGGGTTTGTATGTGTGCAGTGTGTATGAGACAGAGACAGAGATGTCAAAAACTGTGTACTTTGGGATGTGTACTGGGGATATGCCAACTTAAAAGAGTGCTTCAACGCTTGAATCTCAATGGTTCAGTGCTTCAACGATTTGATCCCATTTTACTCCATAAGCCCAGAGCTCTCAAAGACATCAACAGCTTGCATTGACATGACTGACTGGATATGGCTCATGCTTGTTAAGACAAATGTCTGGCACCCACAACCCCACTCACACATGCTGCTCATACACACCACAGGCTTTTGTTAGAAAGAGAAAAAAGAAAAAAAAAAATCACATATTTTAATTGTTGTTCCTTGTTCCTACCGAGAGCACTTAATGATCTAAAGTAACAGGGATATGGGTCAATTCATGCCACACAGTGACCTTTGTTTGACTTTGTTGGCCTTAGGGTTAAGGGCTGGCCTAGAAATCTAGATATACAGTACAGTACCCTAGTGGTAGCAAATGTCTTTGCTCAGTCAGCCAAGAACCAATGGGCCCCAGCAGGTCTTCAACTAAGGTTTGGGCACACCAATCACAAAGCTCTGTCTTTGTGCAGTCGTAGAACGGGTTCAGCACATTGACGACAGGATTGTGACACTGCATTGCGGTCTATCGACTGTGGCCAGACTATATGTTCTGATGTTCTAATCTGGCTCGTTGGGCTAGTTTAAGACACCACTGAGACTCAGATAAAGCCCATTCATAAGAACACAAGAGCAGGTCCAAACCTGTGTGAGTTTATCCAGCTCCCCCAACCAGGCCCCAAACATCTTGTCCAGGTCCTGGTCCTCCTTATCACTGTCCTCCTCTGCAGCATGGTCCAACTCATCATCAGACACCTGATCCATCTGAAACACACACAAACATAAACAACGGTCATCATCACTTCCTCATTCATCATCAGTCATAATCATCACAGTTATCCTCAAAGTTATTCTGCAAACCCTTCAAGTCCATTTGCAGAAATATATTTATAACATTATTATATGTTTACATTTAATTGGATTGTTTTGGCTTGATTTGCTTTTACTTGATAATTAGTATAACTAGATTACTTTATAATAAAAATAAAAAATGCTTAATGTTTCTGAACATGTACTTGGAGGGTTTTGCATCAGAACTCATATAGACTCATCAGAAAGACGATAATCAGATTATGATGATGCAAAAAATCACATCTCACACACACACACACCATCAGATCCATGCTGTGACATTCTGCATCCACCTTCTCCTTCAATCCTATCTAACTGTAAATATCTCCATCACAAATGTAAACAACTGCAGCACATCTAACTCTAAA
This sequence comes from Limnothrissa miodon, assembly GCA_017657215.1. Lineage (NCBI taxonomy): Eukaryota > Metazoa > Chordata > Actinopteri > Clupeiformes > Clupeidae > Limnothrissa > Limnothrissa miodon. The sequence continues at coordinate 182,365 of JAGFZM010000603.1, forward strand.
ATAATCAATTGTAAATGTCTCCAGTGTCACTGTGGAGTTACTGTAAACAAAATCGGCAAATTTCCTAACTGTAAATATCTCCATCACAAACGTAAACAACTGCAGCACATCGAACTGTAACAAAATCAACTCTAAATGTCTCCAGTGTCACTGTGGAGTTACTGTAAACAACAACAACAACAACAACAACAACATTCCTAACTGCATACATCTCCGTCACAAATTTAAACAACTGCAGCACATCTTACTGTAATCATTGACAACATTTTTAAACTTTAAATATCACCATTACAAAGGTAAACAAATGCAGCACATTTACAAACCTTTCCACCAAAGCCTCATGTGAATGCAAAGCAACCCCAGCATACCACACGATCACTTTTACACACATCGTTTTCCACACAAGTCTACTATATTTAGTCACAAGAGAAATTGACACGCAGCTGTCCGAGGATGCTCAGAGACCGCTCACCTTGATGTGCCGATTCATCCTGGCAAGGCCCAGCTTATGTAGCCTGCTAGCGATAGGTACACTTGCTCATTAGGACTCGGCTGTGAACAGACCAGAGCGCCATTTACACTAAGGCTGTTTGAGAGATCACTGTGCAGACCAAGAGAGAACAGGCACTCAAGAGATGAGAGGAGGATGGAGGGGTGTGTGTGTGTGTGTGTATGTGTGTGTGTGTGTGTGTCTATGAGAGAGATCTGAAGCCAGCGGATGAGTCGAAGTGCTCTGCAGCAACACCCACATGGCCTTATCACGACTCCCACAATCACCATGGCAACATGGCCGGGCTGGTTTCAACACCAAAAGTGGGGTCTCAGATAGCCTACATGTGCGTGTGCTCGGAGTGTTCTGTTCCCCCTTCAATGATATTGTCATCGCCGTAGATGCCATCACCATTTCAGCAGTTGCCCTGGTAACACCTCCAGTCCTGAAAAATGTGGTTGCCACAGCAACTGCCAAGTTGTTTCTTCATCCTCCATTCGAGGGTAGAGTTGGCTGTTACACCACTCTCCCACTCAACAGTTACTGCACGAGGTGGTAAGCTATGTGGTCTCCACCCTTGGATTAGGGGGGTTGCTACGGAAACCCTCTGCTATGCACAAACACGTGAAAAAAAAGAGTAGCCTTGACAAGAGAGGGGAAGACAGAGAGATAGAGAGAGAAGGGGTGTGTGTGATAAACATCCCACGGGCTGCAGAGGTTTGAATCGATTTATAAAAAGTATTTATGTAATTATTATTCATATCTTATTCTCAGAGCTGTGCTGTATCGGTCTGGGCACAGACAATGTGTTTGTGGTCACTGCTGGTGCTTCTGTTGTGTGTGCAGTAGGGTGGTCAGACTGAACAGTGGTGCAGTGAAGAGTTGGAGTGAAGCTGAATGGCAAGGAAACAGCACCCTCTGTTGGACGCTACAAATAACACATGCTGGTGCCCTACTAAACCCAGCCTAAACAACAGCTGGCAGTGTGTGTGTGTGTGTGTGTGTGTGTGTGTGTGTGTGTGTGTGTGTG